>JABWIB010006056.1:10049-22599 GCA_016617825.1 Platyplectrum ornatum
GAGCAAGAGAGTGATAAAAGAGAGAGGGGTGGCAGAGAAATAAAGAATGAGGTGGAGAGTAAGAGAAAGACAGAGAGAGAGAGAGAGAGAGAGAGAGAGAGAGAGAGGTGGGGTGATAAAAGACATAAAAGAGAGAGGTGGCAGAGGTAAGGGAAAGAAATAAAGAATGAGAATGGGAGAGAGAGGGAGAGAGAGAGAGAGAGAGAGAGAGAATGGGGGAAAAGAAAGAGGAGGAGTGATAAGAGAGAGAGAGGTGGCAGAGGTAAGGAAAATAAATAAAGTATCATAGGGTGCGCTATGTGTGTGTGTGTGCCAGACTTAATGTGTTATGGGGTGGTCTGAGTGTGTGTGTGTGTGTGTGTAAGAGAGAGAGAGAGAGAGAGAGAGAGAGAGGGGGAGGGAGTGATAAAAGAGGGGTGGCAGAGGTAAGGGAAATAAATAAAGAATGAGAGAGAGAGTAAGAGAGAGAGAGAGAGAGAGAGGGAGTGATAAAAGAGGGGTGGCAGAGGTAAGGGAAATAAGTAAAGAATGAAAGAGAGAGAGAGAGAGAGAGAGAGAGAGAGAGAGAGAGAGTTAAGTCCACCTCATCTAGTCTCTGGCCCAGTCCCCTTGTCCTGCCGTCTAAGTGGTTACTTTATCCCTAATCTATATATCCGGTTATTTAATTACTGCTCATAACAGCAATGAAGTGCAAACTTATTAAAGGAAAGTATTAATCACACTTCCAAGTTCAATAAGTCTGTAATGAGATGCTTTATCACAATAGTCATATATCAATAAAAGTGACTTTTCCAATAAAAAGATAACAAATGTAACTTTATGCCTTCAAACNCAACCATATTAAATCTAGATTATCGCGGGGTCAGATGAGTCTCCGCTCCATCTCAGACCCTTTCTTCCAATATTAAAATAAAAGGCTGTGAAGATTATACGCTTCACGGGTCTCGACCCTGATACACCGGGGGCCAAGACTGGATTAACCCTTAAACAATACAAGCACATAATTAGGGCACCAAGGGGCATCGTAGACAATAATGATAATAATGGAACGGACATATTCTTGGAGAAAGGGACTGGATGGGCTCAAAGCGCATTGGTGGTAGTGTGTGTGGTAGGAAGATAGACCCCTGGTATATACGGTTAATAGCAGCGGCCCATTGGGCTCTTGAGACTGTTGCAGGGTGCCAGTGTAGGACACCCCGTAGGTCAAGGACTGTCATCACTCCGCGCTTACCAGGACCGATTCCTTGACTGTATAAACATTGAAGGCGGATTGTGATATTAGAAAAGGGCACAGCTGCATCACTAAGCACCTAATATATTCAAGCAAATTATAGAACTCCAGCATCCCATTTGGCATTTGCCAGAAGGGCCAACTGGCCAGCCTGGCTCTGTTTCGAGTCTTAATGTGACTAGTGAAATAGTTTTGTACTTTTATACTGTACATTGTCTACTCTCCACCTTACCATATCTCATCCTTTAGAAAGCTATATATGTCCACCAATATATGTCCACCAATATATGTCCACCAATATATATCCACCAATTTATGTCCACATCACGTATGAGCATGCACAGTGCAAAATCGGACAAAAAAAAGCAGTGCGACCAGGCGTAAGCTCACCACTGGATCTGATCCTTAGTAGTGGGGTAGTGATACTTTGATAAAAGAAACTTCTTATTATACGGCAAGGCTACACATCCGGTTAGTTCAACGAACATAGCAGTGACTATTCCATCCACTACAGCCAGGAGTCTCTGTATTACACAACGTGAGTCTTTGTAGCACCAGATCAGGCACTATGAGAATTGTCACACTACTTTCACCAATCTGGTGAAAACCCGAATAAATTTTTAAGGTTTCAGTGCAAAAGGAATTGAAACAGCAAGTTTGACACAACGACACAAACAGGTGAAAGGTTACATATTTCAGTGTTGTTTACATATATATTTAAGAAAGGGGCTTTCCAGGTGTTCTCAGCACATAGTGCAAAAGAAGAAGTAGGTGTCTATTAAAAGGCTGAAACTTTTCTTTTAACAGGAATTTCATTTATAAATACATAAAAAAAAATGAAACCCTTTGCTCTGTTTTTTGTTTCCTCTGGCNTCATGACAGCAGAACATAAACTTAGTAGAAATTTTTTGCAATTTTAAGAAAATGGGAAAGTTTAAAAAATTTCGGGGCCAGCTCACGTTGGATGTGACTTTGAGGAGCCTGCGTGATAGACACCCCCATAAATGACCCCATTTAGAAAACTGCACCCCTCAAAGTTTCCAAAACAACACTCTGGAAGTTTGTAAACCCTTAAGGTGTTTAACAATAATGAAAGTAAAGTGAGGGTAAAATTTTAAAATTTCCCTTTTTTTTAGCAAATTTTCCATGTTAATCCATTTTTTTCTGGATCAATGTTAACCAGGACAGATGTTACCCATAAGATAAAACTTAAATGTAATCCCCTGATTCTACAGACTTCAGACTACAGAAATATCCCATATATGGTTGTAAACCGCTATTTGGGTATACCGTAGGGGTCAGAAGTGAAGGAGCGGCATCTGGCTTTATAAACTGCACCCCTCAAGGAACTGATATACGGGTATAGTGAGCAGTTTGACCCCAATGATATTTTTTAGGGTGAACATTTTCAATAGTCTATTCTATTCAATAGTCAATAGTCATCACCTACCGGCGCAACGTGATGACTTCACGCCGATTTTAAGCTGCCAAGGAGGGCGGCGGGGTGACCCTGCTGGTTTTTTACTTATTGGGGCTTTTTTTTCTCTTTTTTTTAAGTCATTTATCATTTAAATATATATATATATATATATATATATGTGCAGGTGCCTTTGTGTTCTGCACAAGCATTTACTCTAATTGCAACTGGTTAAGCTGCAACCGGTCATTAGGTTAACCTGCTGACAAATGGCCCTCAGGTTTAACTAATTGACTTTCCTCTAACTCACATTGTCGCCAGCCTTTACTAATTGCTAATTGGCAAGCCAATTACTTGTCTCCAAATGATGCAGCTCCAAATGAGGTGGACAGGACCACGAGAGAGGAGAGACAGGAGAGAAGAAGGTAGAGGAAGAGGACCGGAGAGAAAAATTGAATGTGAGGGGCTAAAAGGATAAGACAGGACACAGTGCAGAGACAGATAAAAAAGCAGCAAGGAAGAACACGGGTGAGGACAAGATAATGAAGAACCGGATCCAGACTTAAGCAATACTGGAATTGCTCAACTAAATGTTCTAAGTTTTCAATCAAGAGCAAGCGGATTGGTGGTACTTAAGGGATTAACCAAGTTCTTACTGTACTATTAACATACCTCTGCCTGCCACCTGTGCATTCTTTGCCTAGACACATGACCTCTCTGCCCGCAATGTGCAAAGACGTGGCTGCATAAAACAAAACAATGCCATGCCTTAGGCCTTAGGTGTAGGAAAAGTGAACACGACAACATATTACACTTATTTAAATAAATATCCACCAATGATGCAGTAGATCGAAANTTTTAAAGCTGTTACAAATATGAATTGTGGCAAATTGTGTAAATAGCCCTGTACATATAGGTTACCCACAAAAGAGAATGTCACTCATTCTGAGCAATACCAAAAATATTATGTACTGACAACACCCATAACTGTATACGCATTTTAACTGCACATTATTATTAGTGCTGCTCCACTCTTCAACATTGGTTGCCTGTATTTTACAGAATCAAATACAAAATCATGTTGCTAACGTACAAAGCCACTAATAACACTGCACCCACATATATAAATATATCCTCACTCATCTCAAGATATATCCCAGCTTGTTCTCTAAGATCTTCACAGCATCTACAACGCTCTTCTGCACTAAACAAATGCTCTGATTCCTGAGTACAGGACTTCTCCTGCGCTGCACCAGCTCTCTGGAATCACCTCCCTCGCCCGTTAATACTATCCTCTACTCTCCAAACTTTTAAGTGCTCCTTTAAAACTTCCTTATATGTTCAGACAAGCTTACCAAGTTCTTCAACCTACTTAATATGTTCTACCCTACTTATAACTACCCTACTTACCTCTGTTCACCTTTTTATTCCAAAACAAATAAAACATAGTAAAAATATGACTTTCTGCTACTAACACTGCTGGGTGACTGGATCATACAGAGCGCTGAAAACTTGCGACCTGGCTGCTCCATTGCATAATAAATAGCACTTACCCATATGTATCAATACCCAATATCTTATAGTGTATGTTTGCGGGCAGGACCCCCTTCCCCACCCGTTCTCTCACAACCCAGTTATTTCTTAATGATTGGTAAAATTGTAAAGTTATATGTAATCTGATGTAGCTATATAAAAACCTATTAATAAATAAATACTGTATAATATATTATCTTATTCTCAATTTTCAACATTAAATATTAGGACAAAAATGAACTCCTATAGTGTCCCATAGGTTTATTATCTTTATTTTTACAATATATATGTTTTTATCGCAAATTTTATTTTAGTGCAGAAAAATAACTTACAACATTTAATGCAAACCCTTAATGATTTTATCTTCTACCGCTGAATGCAGTACCAGACGTCCATGTGTAACGTCTCAATAAAAAGTACTTTTTTAGTCCTCACTGATATGACAGCTGGAATCTTGCTTTCAGAATCACTGTGTTACAACTGACACCCTTCTCTCAATACAGCACTTAAAAACGCCTTATATGTCCAAAAAGCAATTTGTTTATTTTACTGAGTGGTTGTTAAAAAAAACCATATAAAAAAGTGGAGTGAAGACTTGTCTACTTAAATTAGGAATTAAGTGAAGATTAGCATAATTTGTTTTGACAAAACGTATTTTAAAGAATTTTAAATACTTGGAATTGCTTTCTTTACTTTTAAATTTTAATTAAAATGTACAGTATAAATTTGTTCAATTTGATTTGATTGATTATTAACTAGAACTATTAACACTACTACTAATTCTTACTCTACTAATTATACTACTATTATTATTATTATTATTATTACTTATAATAACCTAGAATTGTAACCATTAAATGTATCATCTATCTATAAATGTATAATTTTAACCACCAAATATTCTCAAATATGCCCCATAGGACTTTTTGTAGATAATTACAGAGAAATAACTTAGTCACATTTGTTTTATTCTTACACAGTTTCTTTGATGACTTTTGATCTTTTGATCAAAAACAACTGACTGTTTAAACAAAAAGTAGAAATAGTGAACTGAGCAGTCATCCGAATTAATGCTACTACAAGATTTTTCACATGTAGTAAAAATGAAGAGAAATAAAATCTTAATAAATAAATATAATTTTGAATGAATAAAAAAAAAAAATATATATATATATATATATTTATAGAAATTTCCTAATGAATTTTCAAATGTATTTCTTCATTTCTTTTGTCTCTTTATAAATGAAGGTTAATTTGATGCATAGTATAAATTAATTTTATTTAATTACCTCATTATTTTTTCTGTATAATCTTTGTTGCAAGTATATAGGTATGTATGAAATCTATATTGAAAATATTTTAAATATAATATAACTAAGAAAATTAACTGGTGAATGCCACAAAAGAGTAATTAACATTTAACAGAATTAACATTGCAAAATCACTATTTACTAGGGATTTAGCTAAAAGCATTTAAAACAGAGATCTTCTTAAATGAAAAGACAGGTTTTACCATTGGTATTTTTAAAAATTACCAGGAAAAGTACAGCTAGACAATGATTTCGCAATTCTAACCTCCTACATATAACCCTAAGGCATTTGTAAAATCAGTAAATATNAAATTCACAATGAAGACATGAAACACAAATACATTTAAGGTTGATTGTTTTGAAATGTTAATCCCTTTTGATGGTTCTATTCTTACATGTTCTAGTCGTGATTGGGTAAAATGTTTCACTTTGCTTATCTAATGTGAAGACAAGTTCCTAAAACAAACTTCAGTCTGTCGACACCTTTTCGATTGAGTATACGATACATACATAGCCATACATAGTAAAATATTGCCAATGTCTGTGACTCATCATTTATTTGCTTGTATTGACCAGATTCCACTATTTTTTTGTTAGTGTTTCTTGATTAAGTGAGTAACATCAATGAACAAATTGAATTTCTGGAATTTTTCTGTGGAATTCTTTAACAAATGGTGGTTAACATGATTCCTACAAAACAGAAGCAGCCACCTTGTAAACTGAACAAATCCTAGGAGGATGCAATAATAACTCGCGACAAATAAAAGAAATTGTGATTAAAAAAAGTCAATGTATTTATTTTATACAAACCTAAAATGTTTAAGCAATACTTTGAGACAAATGTGAACTAAAGGAGGACCGGCAAGGACTATTTATACAAATTAAGAAGAGTTAAATAATAACATAAAACAATTGTAAGCTGNCCATTATTTGAAACCAATCTTCTGGAATTTCTGAATAAAATGATCACTTATGAAATATGTAAATGAAGGAGATACTTTTTCTTTTTTTTACTATTTTACTACTTATACAATATTTTATGACAAGAAATAAATTAGTAAACAATATATTTGCAGTGTTTATAAAAAGAGCAATTGTCAATCTTAGGTAATTTTATAAATATATTAACTTAGTGTTTACCAATTTAAATTTCTTCATTTGATGCTGAACAAAACATAAATGGGATAAAAAAAAGGCCACACACACACACACACACACACACACACACACACACACACACACACACTTTCCTTGGGCCATTTGGCTGTAAAAGGAATTACTGTAGCAGTAGCACCTCTGTAACTCAACCAGAGGCTGCTTTTAAAGGCTAAATTTGAGTGGCAGCACCGTGCAATATGTTTCCCTGAGGGGAAACAGGGAATAACACTTGTGAATTTTGTTTTCTTTTAATTGGATTTCATCCCAAACAAAGCAACACGGATCATCCAAAAATAATTGTGGTGATTATTTTTAGTATTGTGTACTATAATACTATTTTTACCACAATATTGAAATGAAAAGCCATTCATACTGATTATTTAACAAAAATAAAAACCCTACATTTCTATTTCTATTTTTTTACATTTTAGGTTTTATGTTTGTTAAATGTTTATTATTTTGCTTTCATAGAATAAAATAAAATAAATATAAAAATAAAACTAAAATTTACAAATACCTATGTTTATTTAATACACTAAAATGATATACACATTTTCATAATCAAAATGGTTATTTTCACATAGACGGCACCTTCCACCTTTACTGTGACAATTTAAATGAAATAAACACTTTTCTTATTTAAATATTGTGTATTCCTTTTCTGTTCCACAAGCACAGAGAAGACAGATCCAGAGGCAGAGGGAAGGGCATCTACTCCCACTGCCCAGTGCTCAAAGGGAGCTAGAATCTTAGTGGTTGCTATGGACAACGTCTCGACTTCATCATCAGTTCCACTATCATTGTTGTCTTACTGGATCACTTTGTCCTGTTACCTGACATTATAAAATATTTGTCCCTTACCCTCATTTATTAAACCCTATTGTCCTGTAGAGAGTAAGCAGTGGCGGATTAAGGGGGGGGGAGCCACAGGGTGCCAGTGGCTTGGATCCCCCCTCACTCCATCATTTTTAAGAGCCCCCTGACGCTAGTAATCACCCCTCCACTCTAATCCCCCACTGCCGTGTGTCGTGGGTGATCTAATTCCCCTGTCCAGATTGGCCGCAGCATTGTGGGATTACAGCGGAGGGGAGAGATTACCGTGGGTTGCTGGCATTGTGGTGGATTGCAATGGGAAGGGACGATTATCGTCGGAAGAGGGGCCCTCGAAAATGAAGGAAAGAGGGAAGCTCACCGACAGACTGGTTGCCCCCCGTTCTTAAGTGACTGAGCCCCTAAATGCCTTAAAAAATATATATTATTTTGTTTTTAATAAATATTATGTGTTTTGTTTTTTCATTTCATGGTTTNCCCCCATTGATTGAAATGCCATTGTAGCTGATATATTCTGCAAAATACAAACCAACCACACGCAAGTAACACTCTGGATCCAGTCCATCATAACCAAGCTAAATTCAGTTTGAAGTTCACAAAATGATGTCAACATCCCGTGAAACCTTCATCCTTTTTGTACCTGAGCCCTTAACTCTCTTGTTCCAACACTGGGAACCAGGGCTCGAAGTGGGGGGGTATACGGGGGTATGACATACCGGCACTTCTCCCACTGTTGTAATGGAAAATCTACAAATCTCCATTGACTTCCATTATTTCCTATGTTTCCATACCCCCACTTCTACATGTCCATACCACCACTTCTAAATTTCCACTTCGACCACTGCTGGGAACAATAACGATAAGCAATATGGAAGCATACAAACCTTAGAGATTCAACGTCGATATACCCCATCACAATATACGCCATCAGGCAATTTTGGATACATGAATGGACAATGATCCCATCCTTATTTACTGAAATTATCTCAAAGGCCCGATAAAAATTCAATTTCCTATTAGTCTTCTACCAGCTGCTCGGACTGAGCCCTATGTGCACCTAATGAAATAAAATTGCCGTTTCCATTATTTATTTCATTACTGTGCCATTACAGTAGTTTGGTTTAAATTGATTAATCCCTTAATTAAATTTTTTTTATTTTGTACTGGCTGACCAAGCATCTAATTAACTCCTTAATTGGGCAATCCAATTTAATTGATGTTGACTACACACAAAAAAAAACAAATCCATACGTCAATCCACAGGTCCCCTGGCCGTGTTGAGGTCTCATGGACAGGATCGGGATGTAGAGTAAGGAAGAAGAGGACATCCCCGGAGAGGGAGATCTGCTGTTTGTAATAAGAGAAGATTGGAAGCCTTGATACAGAAATACCTTCCTCTGACCCCATGGAGAGAGACTGACAGGAGCTGCCTTCTGGTCAACCATTCAACCCTCCCCATTGTCCTTTTGATCGTAATGTTCAAGAGCGGGTAAAAGCAGTCAATATATTACCAAGTCTTGGCACGAGAACAGCAAGGGAACAATGATGGCTTCAGTGACGTTGGGTCGTTTTATCGTTAACCACACACAACTGTTCCTCGCCATTCATAACTGACTCCATTATGTCCATTGATTAATGCCTGGTTGCTAAACACCACACGCGTGCTCTGTTTACAGTGTCCTGTATATTGTTCTGCCAAACCTAGAGATGAATCAGACAGTCAACGGAAATATTATCAGGCAACGATGATAAATAGGGCCGAGCAGTAACGTGATTGCTGAATTACCAGTGATATTATTGCTTCACTTCCCTAAGTAGGAGAGTTTTGTTGAATACATTTTTTCCTTTTATTAGGAAGGAATGTTTATGTTACAGTATAGCGTTACAGGGACACTGTCAGAGTTCTGGTAAGGTAATGAAACAGATGTGTAAGAGCTCCATAGAAATGTTACTGAGTGTTACAGTCTGCGGTGCGGTTTAATATGGCTGGATCGCTGGACTTGCGCAGGCCTAGCCTTTGCGAGGTAGTCGTGTCTGCAGGGCGGTAACAAGGTACCTGGAATTTAGGACGCTGTGGTATGCCTTGCTGAACAGCTGGCGACGTCAGGTGGGTCTACGGATGAAACACAGATGTGGCCCGAGGGCAGGATGGTTAGCGCTGGTCAAAGGTCAAAACAGGCCTAAGGTCAGTGTCACGGGTAGAAAGGAATGTCAAAGACAAGTTGGGCTGGTGAGGAGGTGGCANGTAGAAAGGTAAGGTTTCACTGAAAGGAAAGTTTGTTGACAGATTCTCAGGTGGGCGAGGAAAAAGTGCGATGTTCTGTGTTTTCTATCAAGCACTTTTTCATGCAGACGTAGGCCTGAGAATGGGAGCGGTGAGGGCCTGTATAACTGAAGGTCAATTGTTGACCAGTTAACTACACTGGGCAGCAGATTCTTAAGCAGGTTTGTTTAACTTTCAGTCATACAGATATGCAGTTTGCTGCCTGTGCACCCCCTCTACTGCCTTCTAATAGTTTAACTGAACTGTGAAGGACGTGACACACAGCGCACAAAGGGGAAATTGCGCTCAAGTACTGACATGCAGACAGCAACAGCGGGAATATAGTGACCCTACGAGAACAGACAGTACGCCTCCTCACTGACAGGTCAAATTTTACCCTCACCTTTACCCTAATCCTCATCTTAACCCTCCCCTTCTATCACCATACCCTGAATCCTTCATGTTCTGTTGTCTAACTCTAATCATCCTTTTCTGTTAGCCTAAGCCTACCTAAATGTCCTGCAGCCTAACTCTAGTCTTCCCTTTCTCTAAGTCTAACATTAATTATAAATCTCCTGCAACCTAACTCTAACCTCCCCTTTCTCTGAGCCTAANCTTAACCCTTCGTCTCTCCCAGTCTAACAATAACATTCCCTTTCTCTGAACCTAACCTTAAGCCTCCATTTCCCACAGCCTAACCCTAAGCTCCCCTTTCTCTGAGCCTATAAGCAGCCTGTACCCATAATCCCATTAGCCCTCTGTGGTAGCCCTCGCTGAAAATGGGATTGAGTGCTTGGTCAAGGTAGGGCCATGGAGCATAAGCAACTGTTCCCANTAGAAATGTTCTTATTACAGACATTGTAGACACGGTTGGAATCAAGCCAGTTGCATTGGCAACAGCAACCCCTATAGGGCACCCCAAGTTCTAGGCTACATGCTCAGCAAGACAGAAGTGAATACGTCCTCAATACTTCCATGCAAGTTATATAACAAGGTGTTTTAGTCCAGTATATTGTAATAGATGCTACATTAACTAACTCACAAGTCACAAGTCCTACCCTAAATATAAACCTTAATTATCACAATGTTCTAAATAACAATAAAATGTTCTGCTCTGTATCTGGGTTAAACCTCACCTGTGCGCAGTCTTTATAGGTAATAATTCCCCTGCAATATCAGATGACAATATTATCATCAGACCTCACTAACAATAATAATATATTCAGTGGGTATTATTTATCTTTATATAGATAGACAGACAGACAGACAGACAGACAGATAGATAGATAGATATGAGATAGATAGATAAATAGATAGATAGATAAGAGATAGATAGATAGATAGATAGATAGATAGATAGATAGATAGATATGAGATAGATAGATAGATAGATAGATAGATAGATAGATAGAGAGATAGATAGATAGATATGAGATAGATAGATAGATAGATAGATAGATAGATAGATAGATAGAGAGATAGATAGATAGATGTTAGATTTATTTTAAAATAAATCAGAAAAAGATGAGTGTCATTTTCCACTTTGTGGTTGGCGCGGATGAATGTAAATGATATTACTATTGCAAAATTTCAGGGCAATTCCTCTTATGTGATGACACAGAAGCAGTGCATAAGGACAATACTTTATTTTGTACAGTTACAACTATAGTTTTCCATATCACGCTTCAGTTGCTTCCTAGGGGAAAATGTGATGTCTCATAGCTGCCTGATTTTTTTTAGTATTTATACTTCTGCTTTTTTTCTCTATGGTTGTACCCTGTATTGGGTACACCCATGTTTCTCCTTCCCATCGCTTCACAACATAGAATAGAAACCTACTTGAGGTTTTTGGGGGTTTTCTTTGCTTTTGTCAATTAAATTATTCTTGTATATATTAAAATATATTTGTCCCTATAATAACAGTTAAATAATGATAATGATAATCTAACTATCCATCTATCTCATATTTATATGCTTAAGATAAAAAAAGCAATATTACATTTGAAAAAAAAAGACACAAAATGAACAATATTTTATTTTTAAAATATCCTAAAGTTATTAAAATTAAAAAACAATAAAATAAAAATCTACTATAGTTAATTCTATTATATTTTTAAAATGTTTTATTTTTTTTCCCAAGGGTTAGTTAGTAGGTTTTTTTATATATAGCAAAATTCTAAAAACGTATACACGAAAAAATTGTATTGTTACAATTTTTAGTGTTGCCCATATGTTTATAGTTAATATAAATAATTACAAGTCAATAAAAATGAGAAAAATCGAAGATTACACCAAAAATAAATAGAATGAATAATTGGAAGTTCTTTCATATTTCTTTCAGTGTGTGACGTTATTAGATTTTGTTCAGTATTTATCGGTTATTGAACCTGGAAATTCTAAGAGAGACAGAAATAGATTTTTCTTTTACAGATTATTTTCTCAAGCACAGAACAAACATGTTCCATGATACACACCCAAACTTCAGAACATATACCACTTCAAAACAGCCACTTGTTTCTTATTTCCCCTTCTGCTACCTTTAGTTTCATTTCACTGCAATTTTCTGAACAATTCTTGTACATCATCACTTACTAGTTTTTATAGTAACAATTGTTTTCTATGAACAAACCTGTTTTTATCATCTCCACAAGCGCCATACATTATACTCTGTACTGCTGGAGACCCTGCTCCTTCCTCTATATAACTCTCAGTCTGTGTCTCCCTGCTGTCTCCTCTCCTCACATCACTACTCTGTACTGCTGGAGACCCTGCTCCTTCCTCTATATAACTCTCAGTCTGTGTCT
>JABWIB010006058.1:14096-29338 GCA_016617825.1 Platyplectrum ornatum
ATATCCCCCTCTCCCTCCTCCTGTACCTGGTTATATCTCTTCTATCATATCTATCATATATTGTTTTTCTTTTTTTTAGACCACTTTTGAGGATGTCAAGTTTGAGCTGCCCCAAGGTTCCCTCATCGTTGTCCAACATGATGCCCCTCACATAAAACTCCTCCACTGCCACTCCCAGAGAGACTTCCGCTGTTTCCGTCAGCCCAGTTGGTTGAATTGTCTTTCTGGGGATCTCCTAGGACAAGTATTGGTCAACGATCCGGCTGTAAATGCGTCTTGCCAAGACGATTGTGACGACCGCTCATCGTGCCCCATAAGGGTCGTCACTTCTACTGTAGCAACTGCTCCTATTTTCGGCACCCAACCCAACCTTGGCCTAAGGCAGCCGGGNACTTACACAGTCACAGCGAACTTAAGCAACCAGATATTTGAAGCAACCCTGTCCTGTAGCTTCTCCGTAGTGTCGCCAATATCCGGTTTAAGCGTTGTCTACCCAGCACCCCAAGAGGAAATCTATTACATTCCTACCGATCGTCCCGTTCTGGTCCTCAGAATCCTCTCGGGTACCAATGTCACTGCCTCTTGGGTCGGGAGAAATCTGAGTTGGACCTTCGACCGTACGTGCCCCGCAGAGCTTTCCGCTGTGACCACAGAGTGCGCCGTGGGCGGAGAAGACATCTCTTACGCAGAGATTTATCTGAATGAGCTTGGTAAAGGAGTGGTGGATATTTTGATAAGCGCAACAAATGGTGTAAGCGCTAGCAACATAACCGTTCCAGTGAAAACGGAGGAACCTATCAGAGGGTTGAGCACAAACCCTTACCCCCAGGAGAGGGTGTTGGTGAACACTCGTGTGGTAAGCAGCACAATATGCCATAAACAAGGGGTATTTACAAANATTCTAAGACATTGTGCGAGTGAAAATTGTGACCACACATGGCACGATATTTGTGTATATGTCACCAACGCCTTGGACTCATCCTTATAGGTTTGGGCCAGGGTAGGTTGGATTGTTCATGCAGCTTAAGTAATTTGAAGTGTTGTCGTGTGCAACAAATTAATTTGGCCAAATTTTTGTATAGTCAGCTCATTGGCCCAAATATTGTATAGTGTGCAGACACATTTGGAGAGTTACTGTAATAGTCACAATGCCTCCTAAAGCTACGTGCACACTTGTACAAGTCACTTTGGGCCCAACAGCCATCCATCCAGACCATTTACGCAATCCTACTAAAGGCCGCAGATTCAACACCTGACCTGTGTCTTCACGTACTGTTTAATTGCACTGCAGATATCNATTTTCTGAAAGGATGCTGTCAACGTACACTCTTACGAATTGAACCATCCAGTCGTAGGAGCCTACATTGTTTTATATTGGATATCCGGTCTAAAAATCTTTCCACACGACTAAATCACCATGATTGAATAAAATCAGAGATTGTGTAAGCGTACACATTCTACCAACTGTATTGGATCAATTAGTTGCTTAGAGATAGAATGTAGATGTAATGCTTTAGANCTATCTATCTATCTTATAAAATAAAGTCAGTGTCTGTGTTCCTGAATATACTGGGCTGTTACTTGAAGGAAATCTTGCCTGGAAATATTTACAGACAAAGGCCAGATTGATCGAATACACACGGCTGACTTTGATGCGTTTCTAGTAAAAGTTGGTAACAGGTGGAAGCTCTATTACCTAATTGTGTGTCACGGCACTTTGGTTTATTATTGCAAGCGATGCAAAAACCGCATGGAGTGATGGACTGCCAATCCGCCTGTGCAATACTTTCCTGTCTCCCTCCCATCCGGTGCGGCAGCATGGTCTCTCCATGTGGCTCCCTTATGGGTACAATCTGCCTCCCAGAATTACAGTCAAAATAATTCAGCCTTGTGAATGCTAATGGGAAATTGATTGCTGTCAACGTCANGCGTTATAACGTGCTCAGATGTATATGGGCTGTACTATATTTTATAAATGTAGACCCCAAGTCTAAAACACCTACCTCGTAGCAGAGGTAGTCTTATGCAGAAGCAGGTTAGCATGGGTCTGCATATGGCAGTGCTCAATATTTAGTAGCCAAAAAACCAAATTCTAGATCTGTCGTGGAAAGCTTATTTAAGGGTGGTCTATCATCCCTTATCGGAGAATGTGAAAATTGTTGTATGGGGTAGAAAACACGACTATGTTTTAATCTNTATTTTTAAAANTNATTTTAATTCATTTTAATTCATTTAATTCATTTTGGAGACCAGTTGCCCCTATACAGGGGAAATATTTTTATCTAAATGCTATTGACCCAGACTTACGCATTGACACCCATCTTATTGTACCGGAGCATTGCCACGGGGAGCGTCACTGAAACNTATACTTGTTTTTCAGAATAACGTTGCCTCAGTGGAAGCTGGATCCGACGTGGTCTTCAAATGGACTGTGGATGATCGCTCCTCCTTTACATACTATAACACGGTCTTCAATGTCATTTACCAGTCTACAGATGTTTATAAACTCACGGTACCTTATAACTTATCAGATCTTTCTACGTATTTCACCTTTTTTTTTACATTTTTGAGGTTTAACATTGTTNTATTGTGTTCCACAGCTGACTGCATCCAACCACGTCAGCAAAGCCTCCGTAAGCTACAATGTCACGGTAGAGAAGATGAACCCAATGCGTAACCTTCAGGTCACGGGTACCCCTAGCATTGTTACACAAAATGCTTTACTCGAGCTCTATGCCAATATCCTCATTGATTCTGCGGTGGAAGCCATATTTCTGTAAGTCTAATGCTGACCATAGTTTATTTTCTGTTTGTTTATTTAANTAAATACAGATATATGATTGTGTTATCTTTTTCAGGTGGACATTTGGTGATGGCTCAGAGAAACAGTACCATTTTAAGCCTCCATATAACCAGTCCTTTTCTGTTCCTGACCCGTCTGTCCATATGGTCCTTATTGAGAATAATGTCACGCATACCTACCAGGAATCAGGTCAGAGGCTCACTATTAATATACATACAGTTACCACATTATAGAGCGCATAAAGTTGCTAAACCTTTTTTTGTGGCTATCCCTAGAAAGTGCACATATCTGCCCACTGCCGTTTCGGCAATAATATTCAAATAATATGGGTTATGAATAAAGTTACTACTATTATAAATCAGTAGAAAGACATATACATTANACATGCATGGTCTGATTCCACCACACTGCAAGTAACTCAGATTATACGGCTACAGATATTCTATGCAATCAATGTTNCAATCGTAATTTTCATAACCTGACATTATTATATTACGATCGGCACAGTCTTAGCCATATAATTATATTGCACTTTTTTGCTTATCCATACCCCTGTTTTCTTTGTTTTGCAGGAGCATATAACATAACACTGGTTGTCTCAAACAAATATGAAAACATGTCCAATATGATCCCTCTGCAAGTTCAAAGCTACTTGACCAACTTGACCATTGTCGCAGAGTCTGAAGTCTTGGTCAGTGGAAGACCGGTGGTTTTTCGAGTAATCGTGGAACCTTCCCCTTTTGGTGTCCTCTACATTTGGGATATGGGTGATGGTACTTTCCAGACTAACAGCAGTGAACCTGTGTTGAACTACACCTACAGCAGGGTTGGGATGTATAACATCAGCGTTCGGGTCATGAACGATATCAGCGAAATATGGGCGACGAGGACCTTTCATGTCTATGAAGAGATTACTGGTTTGATTGCGTCTTCGGATGAACCAACTGAGAGAGGTTTGCAGACATTCATCAATGCCTCGGTAGAAACTGGGGACTATATCACATGGACATTTGACATGGGTGATGGCCACATCTGGGAGCTTAATGAGCCTATGATAAACTATACATATTGCAAAGATGGAAATTACACAGTCAACGTCACTGCAAGTAATCCTGTGAACTCCTTATCCGAGATCCTTCAAGTCTACGTATATGTTTTACAGGTTCTCAAAATAGAGCCATCGACNTGCATTTTGGAAAATTCAAATGTCACTCTGACTGCGTATGTTACAGGAAACTATGAGAACTATATCTTTAATTGGACTTTTGGTAATGGTTCCTCAAGTGTTACCGTTTATGGAGTCCCATCGGTGGAGTATGACTTTTCAAAAAGTGGAATATTTCCTCTATCCCTCATTCTCTCCAGCCAAGTGAACAAGGCTTACTACTACTCCAATATTTGTATAGAACCAGAAATAAGCAATGTTACGTTATTGCCTGCACAGCAAAATGTGAGTCTGGGAAACGAGAGTCATTTTCAGGTGATTGTCTTCCCATATTATCAGTATCGATACATATGGGATTTTGGAACTAATGGCTCTAAATATCCTGGTGGAACCGAAGTCAGTTACATATACAAAGTTCCTGGTGTATATCAAGTCACAGTGTCTGTGTTCAACAATGTGTCCTTCCACAACGGGACAGCCTTTGTAGACATCCAAGAACCAATCGGGACAATCACAATCGAACANAATGGGACCTCTGTTATTGAGCTGGACCAAGTGTACCTGTTCAGAGCTGTAGGAAGTGGGACAAAAGTTCAACATCATTGGGATTTTGGGGATGGTACTAACGACGAAGGACAGTCTGTCGCNCACCTCTATAACACCACAGGCCTCTTTACCATTAGCCTAAACAGCTTTAATGGTGTTAGTAGCAGTAGAACACATATAAATGTCACAGTGAAAACTAGGCTACAAGGATTGACCATGAATGCCACCAGGACAGTAGTTCCTTTAAATGGCTCAGTCACCTTCTATGCTTTCCTCCAAGTTGGGGAAGCTGTCCGTTACTCATGGATACTGTGTGATAGGTGCTCTCCAATATATTCTGATTCCACAATTTCGTACACCTTCCGCTCTATTGGAACATTTAACGTCATAGTAACAGCTGAGAATGAACTTGGTTCCCTGCAGGACAGCATCATCATTTATGTCTTGCAAATGATCGATGGGCTTCAAATTGTGACGGGAGACTTGGTCAATGATTGCTGTTATCCAACCAACAAAAGTCTACCCCTGTATGCCACAGTGAAGGATGGGACCAATATCTCATACAGCTGGCTCATCTTAAAGAACGATAGTGTGGTTCAGAGTGGTTCGGGGAAGACCTATCAATTTACAAGTCTACAGCCAGAGACATACACNATCACTCTGAAAGCAGTCAACATGTTGGGAAATGCCAGTGTCAACAGAAGTGTAACATTTGTGGAAAGCATTGGTGAGGTTAAACTCTTTGCATATCCTAACCCAGCTGCGGTTAACACCACGGTCAACATCAGTATGAGTCTGAGTAGCGGGTCTGGGGTGATGTANACTTGGTATCTGGAAAATGTGGTCTGGTTCACATATGAGTCGTATATCCTGTACCATTTCCAAAGCCCTTATCCCAAGCAGGTGCTTGCCATTGCCAACAACACACTAGACTTCCACAACTCAACAATCACCATCTTTGTTCAAGAACCGATTGAAGGGGTGACCATTATAAGTCCACATCATAAAAGAGATTATGTGCCCACGGGGACTGATCTTGACCTCACTGGCAGTGTACAACATGGCACCAATGTGTCTTGGATGTGGAATGTTCCTGGTGAAGGGATGAAGGCCAATGTGGTCTTTGAGCAAGCTGGCTTCTTCACAATTACCCTCAATGCGTCAAATGATGTCAGCTGGGAAGTTGCCCATAAAAACATTACCGTACAAGACAAAATAGAAGGTCTTAAACTACTGGTCAGCAAGATGGTGGTGGAACCAGGACAGGAAGTCACCTTTAATGTCGGCATGTGTGCTGGTACTTCTGTAAGGTATGAGTTGACGATCAATGGAGACTTCTCTATTTTGCTTAACAGCAGCTCCTACACGCACGAGTTTAAAAAAATTGGTGGCTACCCTGTAACGGTGGTGGCCCTTAATGAGGTGAGCGAAGAGCGAGACACTGTGATGATCCATGTTCTTGAAGCTATAAAGAATCTAGACATCGTAAACTGTTGTGAGGTGGCCATACCGGCCAAAGTTGAGAAGAGCTTTAGGGCGGAGGTCAGTAATGGCTCGCTGGTTGCTTACACATGGCTGTTTGATCTGCAGGGTCATCCTGCAACTAGCTTAGCGGGCAGAAATGTCACCTATACACCAGTAGGTGCCGGTGTATTAACCATCCACTTGAGTGCTTCAAATGCTTTGGGAAGCCAGAACATCTCGAAAGTTATACGAGTTCAAGAGATGATCGTTAATGTCACGTTAATACCGGTCAATACCTTTGTCAACAGAAGTGTTACTTTTCACGCTTTTGTTCTTCCGAGTTCTTTGGATGTGAGATTTGAGTGGACATTTGGAGATAATACACTGGCTTTGGTGACCGACACAGCAGAGGCCAATCATACTTACCAATCTCCGGGAGACTTTCGGGTGACTGTCAATGCCTCCAACCTAATCAACTTTTGGATCACCGAAATGACTGTAACCACTAGAATTTTGGAGTGTGAGCAACCAGAAGTGCAACTTGAGCTGCCTACTCAAGTCATCATGAGAAGATCGCAGAAGAATTACATTGAGGCTAAGATTAACTTACGTGAATGCATCAGCTATAAAACTGAGCACCTGTGGGAAATATACAAAGCTTCCAGCTGCCTCCACTATCAAAAGTCGGACAAAGTTCATCTTTTAAATGTTGATATGAGTAGACCTCAGCTCGTAGTACCGAAGTTGGCCCTGGATATTGGAGACTACTGCTTTGTCTTCTCTGTCTCTTTTGGGGACACCCCCTTGTCTCAGAGCAGTTTTGCAAATGTTACCATGATGCCGAGCAGATTGGTACCCATCATNGATGGTGGATCCTATCGGGTTTGGTCGAGTGGCCGGGATTTAATATTGGATGGGAAAAAGTCTTATGACCCAAACCTAGAAGAAGATGAGCAGACTGCCTTGACGTATGAATGGTCCTATACAACATTTACAAAGGTAAGGGAACTTCTTTAAGGTCCGTACACTTAATATATTAATGTAGTCAGTTGATTGAATGGAGTCAAAGTCTAAAAAGATAGAAACTAAATGGTCAATGGCAAACCGGAAGCTTAGCCGATGCTCGATCAGACACTTTACTTAAATTTCGGGCAATATAGCTGGAGGGGTATAGACAGGAAGGAGCGAGAGTACAAACATCCTTCCACAGAATATGTCTGTGTAACTGACATTATAGGACAGGCCTAACCACCCTGTGCCTCTCCAGCTGTTGTCAAGCTATGAGTTGCATAGATATTGTTGATACCTGACAAAGCATGCTGAGTTTTGCAAAATAAGGAGAGCCGCAGATTGGCCAGGCCTGGTATAGGAGAGCTCTGTTTATCTGGGACATATGTGACTGATAATGCTGTCGGTGATTTGTGTTTCAGAGGTTTGAAAGNTCTGTTTGCAATTCAGAAGTGAAACCAGATTGTGGCATCAAAATCATTGATAAGTCGGAGCTGCAGGCTGAGGTGGAGTACACGTTTTTNCTGACAGTCAGTAAACCCGGCAGGAATGCAGAGTCCACCAACCAGACGGTAAGTGACTATAGATGCATTGTACTGACACTGTCTATTTTCCCTTTTAGTCTGCTCCCGTAAGCCAGACTCTCTGTAGAGCAGGTGTGACCAACATGTGACNTGTGAATACTTTCCAGTATGCCTTATCTGCATATGCTGATCCTGGTACCTAGCAAAGGTATCACTGAGCCACAACTGCACATGGGGGTTGGGTGGGTAGCGTGATTTGTGCCCCCTGAAAGGCAAAATAAATACAATTGCTATTCATGGACTTCCATCATAGTAACTATCAGCAGCCCATGTCCCAGGATGTTTGAAAAGACTCTTGGGGTAACTTGGATCGTCAGTGTATTTGGAATATTGAGTATTTTGATTTGTAGAATTTAAATTGTTACAAATGTTTGTATGTCAAAGGCCAGATAATTGGTAATAGTAGACAGGTATGTGGTGTAGCATTGTTTTGATGTNGGTCTCTTTGTTGCAGGTGTTGATAAAGAAAGGGAGCGTGCCTATCGTGTCGCTGAAGTGCGTATCGTGTAAGGCACAGTCCGTGTATGAAGTCAGCGCCAGCTCCTATATATATCTGGAGGGATCCTGCACCAACTGTTACAATGACGCCTGGTCTGGGGTAAGACGTCGCTCAGTACCCATGCTCATTCTTATTACCCCAGAATCAGTGTTATATCATATGACAAGGAAATCTGAAATGGTTATAAACCTGAGTTTTAGAGTTGTGTGTGTTTGTGGTTACTTTTGCTCCTTGGATTCTATTTGTAATTCTTCCTGACAGAGGTGGACAGCTCGAAGCTTCAGCAACAAGATATTGGCCCTCAACTCCAGCACCACTACCACAGGAGACCAGGGGATGAACCTTGTGCTCAGACAGGGTGTCTTAAAAGATGGAGAGGGCTACAAGTTTACTCTCCATGTCCGTGATCCGACCATGGAGGAAGAGGGATTCGCTTCCATTGATCTTCTTCCCAACAGCCCACCTTCTGGGGGGACCTGNGGAATCCATCCCAATGGGACCATACATGCTTTGACCACGCCAGTCCACTTCAATTGTACTGGTCAGTATCTTCTATCACAACATGTAACTAGATGTCTATAGGGCAGAGGGGGTTATGAGGATGAGATTGGCGTCATCCAGTCCAGCTCTGAAANGTCATTGATCTCTATGTAGGGTGGAGAGATACAGAAGACGGGGTGTCCCTTGTGTTCATTGTAAGAGCTAAACGCTGCCGGCCTGGCCATTGCGATGACTTCTGGGTCTACAAAGGCATACGCCCGGAGCACACCACCTTCCTGCCTGTTGGCTTACATGAGTCCAAGTTCTCAGTGGAAGTGTCCATCCTGGTACAGGACCAGCAGGGGGCGACAGCTGTGGCTCTAAACCAGTAAGTTGGTCTACACGCCATGGCCTGTATTTACTGCTTTTTATTTATTTCATTTATTAAGATCCATTTTTTCCATTTATACAGCACTCTGGTTATCTCTATGCCCANTCTCCATAATGGCTTTCCTAGCCTGGCCCATTGGCTCCACAATCTCACGGATACCACCCTGCAGGGTCTGTTGAAGCAGGGAGACCCCCAGAATGTGGCAGAGTATTCCCTGGCACTGATCACTGTCCTCAATGAGGTAAATAATCTGCTTTATTAATTACTTTCCATTGGTCCAATTGAATCTTTATTGGGTGCAGGGCCAGATTAACAATATGGTTAATGGGATTACAACCCCAGACCTCCATTGTTAAAAAGGCCCATACTGCCGCAGCTAATGATATCAGTGTGTGGAAGGCGTGTGCAGTGTGATTAAGTGGCCGACTTTGACCACAATGGTCACGACCACAATTGTCACATCCACACATCACTGGCCACTCCAATGGGCCTTTCATAATTTTCAGCCCCAGCCCATGTGGTNCTTAATCCCGCCCTGATTCGGGGCTTATATTACAAATGTGTGTGTCCATTGCTACCCCTAGCAAGTGTGTCGGCAGGTCCTCAGATAGGGGGCAGAACTGCACGACCTTTACAAATCATAGGTTATAAGACAAAGGTTATAGACTGTTCTTACATATAACTCTATAGACGTGTCTATAGTTATAGTAACCAATGTTTTCCTCTCAGTATGAACGGACTAATGACAGACACAATGAGACCAGCGGGATGAATCTAGTGATCGTGCGCCAGAAAATCACAGACGCTCTTATTTCCCTGAAAGTCAACACAGTGGATGACATACGTCTCATCACAGCCGCGCTAGCGCAGTGTACGGTAAGTCAGTATGGCGGAGAGCAGGGCATGATGAGGTTAATGTATGCCGTGTGCTTGCCCGCTGTTTGGCCGGCCATTACGAGCAGGCCCCTCTCCATTCTCTTACATATGTTGTATCGTCGGTCTCCAGGTGGCCAGCAAGGAACTGGCTTGTACGTTTTGTCAGCGAAAAACTCTCACC
Source organism: Platyplectrum ornatum (assembly GCA_016617825.1). Taxonomy (NCBI): domain Eukaryota; kingdom Metazoa; phylum Chordata; class Amphibia; order Anura; family Limnodynastidae; genus Platyplectrum; species Platyplectrum ornatum. The sequence continues at coordinate 24,094 of JABWIB010006058.1, forward strand.
AAGCTGGAAGCCATGATGTCTATCCTGCAGAACGAGACGACTCAGGGCNTGATGACCCCCACATCCATTGCAGACAATATCCTGAATATTATGGGTGAGACCTTTGTCCAATCCATGTTTCCTTTTATTTTTTTATACTGACAAAGTGGATAAATATATTATTGACCAGTTACAATCTGTTGCACGATGATCAGTTTAGTCAATGAGAATGAAGGAACATTGTCTGTCTGCGCGAAAAACTAAGAAACTACTGAACACATTTTTAAAATTAATATGTTCCTTAGACTGTCCGGTCACATATAGGCCAGTGGTTGCCAAACTGTGGGTTGTGGGTTCCATGGGTGCTCCGACACATTCCCTGGGGGTACCATACTGAATATCAGAATGACTGGCAACACGTTATCTGCTTTGCCAGCCCTTACATTCTTCCTACAGGGTAGGCAGCACATAAGACTATGTACGACATACCCAGAGACAAACAGCAAACTAAATACAGCAAACNAAGTGAACCAGTGGGAGAGACCGACCTCGGGGGCACGCTATGGGGAACCCGGGGTCGGGAGAGGCGTAGTTTAACCCAACACAGCCAGATATCCTGGGGATTGATGATATCGGAATAGGACAGGAGCCAAAACTTCNGGCTGTTGCGATATCTCCTGGACCTCCCTCCAAATCCCAGCTGGGCAGTCCCATCATATGTGGATAAAGGTGCCCCTATATGGTTAATTGTAATAATCCTGTTTCTGTTGCAGGAGATGTCATCCATCTTGTAAACACCAAATCCTCTGCCTATAAAGGTGGCAAATTGTGCAGTGGCCTGAACAACGTAATCGTGGCCTCGGAGGCTTACAACCTCTCCTCCGACCTCATGCGGATCATGATGAAGTCCAGGGTGCTAAACGAGGAGCCTCTGACCCTCCAGGGAGGCGAGATCTTGGCCATGGGCAAGCGCTCTGATCCTCTCAACTTGCTCTGCTATAGTAATAGGACTGGCTGCCAGTTCTTCATCCCGCAAGGATTTAACAGCACCTTCCCTGACCTGACGGACATCATCCAGGTCATGTTCCAGGTAGACTCCAATCCGTACCCNTTCGGCTTCATCAGCAACTACACGGTGTCCACCAAGGTGGCCTCCATGGAGTTCCAGACTAGTAACGGCAGCCAGATACCTGTGGAGAGCTTAGACTCTGAAAAGGCCATCACGGTCAGCGTCGCNAACAGCACCGGTGTCGGGAACATCACGGCGGGTGTTGCCTCTNTCGAAAGCCTGCGATCGGTCAAGGTGAACGTAGGGGCAGAGAGCAGTAATGAGAATGCCGGCCTCCATATACAGATCACCTATAAAGTCCAGGATGGTGAGTTTATCCAACGAACAGTAATTAAAACTATGACCGAATAAACAGCGCACCTATGTAATAATCCACAAGTCTTTACATAGAAGTATTCTGATTGTTCTATTTTTTTCAGCGCGGTACATAAGTGATGAACGAGACCCGTACATCTCTGTTTACCTACACGAGAGCGCTCACCCCAACCAGTACAACTACAGCGACATGCGCCTGATCAGAGAAGACGCCTTCTCTGGAGACGACCACAAGCTGTACACGTTCTTCATCGCTCCCACGTAAGAGACAGAGGGTGTATGTGTGAAGGTGCTGGAGGCGGCCATTTTGTAAACCTACGGACAGCAGGAGGCGGTCAAGCAGTGTCCATGAAAACAATGGATGAAGCTCTGAGCTTATGGTGGTGATGGCAACTGTTTTGTGTCTGTCTACGTACCTTGAACCATGGGTATTAGCGCTGCATTTTGTGTCCCGGCCGGGCCTCCCGCGTAACAGCAGGACGTTGTGGCTATATAGAGACTGTTATATACTATATAGATATATATCATTGTTTGTATATTCTATATGTTCTTTTTTCTGCTAGGGATGGAAACCTGACCAGGCTGTACTACCTTAACATCACAAACCACTACAGGTGGTCGCCCGTGGATGTGTCCGTGGGACTGTACACCTCCCTGTGCCAGTACTTTGATGGTAATGAGATGAGGTGGAAGACAGAGGGCGTCGTACCCCTGGAGGACACTCGACCGGACCAGGCTGTGTGTTTAACCCAACATCTTACTGCATTTGGAGCTAGTTTATTTGTCCCNCCTCACTCGGTCAACTTCATCCATCCTGTAAGTAAAGCGTGGCATGAATGTACGGTAGGGAGAGACATGGGGGCGGGGGTGTTCNATGTTTGGACAGACTAGAAGCATTATCAATAATAATANTATTATTGGAGGACTAGTGATAATACTAGTTACCTGTCTACATGAAGTTCACTCGATCTCACATTGTGTAATTTTGACCCCTTTGCCCTTTGTCTCTGCAGCCTCCTCCGCCTGGTATCAACTACATTGTGCTGCTAACGTGTGCCGTGTGCTTTGCCACCTACTCTGTTGCGACCATTATTGTCCACAAGCTTGATCTGCTGGACGTGAGCAAGGCCGGCGTCATCCCATTCTGCGGGAAGGCCGGGTCCTTTAAATACGAGGTCCTTGTCAAGACAGGATGGGGTCGGGGGTCTGGTGAGTGAGGTGTCTATTATTTACTGCTACGATTATAACCAGGGTATTATACTGAGTGCCCTGTTGTCTCTCCCCGCTGTCAGGTACCACAGCTCATGTGGGCATCAGTCTGTATGGCGTAGATAATAAAAGTGGCCACAGGCACCTGGATGGGGAGAATACNTTCCACAGGAACAGCGTGGACATCTTCCAGATTGCAACCGAGAAGAGCTTGGGAAACGTGTGGAAGATCCGTCTGTGGCACGATAACAAAGGTTAGAGGGTTACAAAGTCTATGGAACGCACCGTGTACCTAGGATTCTCTGCCATCTGCTGGCAGCAATGGAAACTTACATTGTTTATTAACCGCAGGCCTCAGCCCGTCCTGGTACGTGCAACATGTCATNATCCGAGACCTCCAAAGCAGCAAGAACTTCTTTTTTCTGGTCAACGACTGGTTGTCCGTGGGACAGGAGGACAGTGGGCGTCGGGTGGAGAAGGAAATCTTCGCTGCCAGTAAGTTTACCCTGACCCTAGTCATTGGCATTNAGGGCTCTCATGCTGCCTCCATCTACACTGACGCGTTTTCCTCTTCTTAAGGNGAAACAGAACTGAGGAGTTTCTCGCGCATCTTCATGGCAGAACTGCAGCGCGGTGTCTCAGAGAAGCACGTCTGGCTGTCTATGTGGGATCGGCCCCCTCGTAGCCGCTTCACCCGTGTCCAGAGGGCCACCTGCTGTGCCCTACTCATCTTCCTCTTCCTCTGCGCCAATGCTGTGTGGTATGGCGTTGTGGGAGATCGGAATTATGGGTAAGACGATTTGCGCTTCTGCCTAACATTCTTTGTTTGGATGTAGTAAAAGCAGACCCTCCAACATGACCCATTCCACCAGTTACAAAATACCTGGGATTCCAGCAATCAGTTGCTATGGTAACCACCTGTGTATAAGACAATCGGTTACTTCAGGAAGATCAGGAGTGGAGTATTATGGGGTGCAATGGGTCATGTTGGAGGGTCTGTTAAAGCAGAACATTAAAACATATTGCTCTTCACTGTCAGTATATGGGTGTTAATGGAGCGTTCCTCTTCTAGTGGTGGAGCTGTCGCTCAGGTGGTTCCTCTCAGCGTGGACTCAGTGGCTGTCGGACTGGTGACCAGTGTCCTGGTGTATCCCATCTACCTATTCATTCTCTACTTGTTCAGACGAGCTCGCAGCAAGGTGACTGAATTTAGGGGAATGGATTGGGGAGGCCGTGCTGCGACACCCGCTGGGTTTGTCATGAAACCCACACTGCAGACTGTGACTGTGTTCTCAATATCTACCCCCAGACCTGCGTCAGGCCGTCCCTCACATACTTTAATCAGAACTCCCTGGAAATTGATAATTACCTGGACACAATGATGATGGAGAGCTCTTTCATAACCTACACAGGGATCCATGGAGAGGTGAGGATGTAAAGTGTGTAGGGTTCTGATCCGGTTCAGTGTCATTAGTGTAATATTGTGTATGTGTAATTTGTGTGATGGTTTTATCTACTTCTTTTTGTAGGGATATTTTGACCAGATGAAAACAGAGATACCTGTGAATGACACAAAGAGGTGAGTGGCTCCAATGGTCTAAAATAAACAAATCTATTGTATTGAGGTCAGGGTGGTCCTAACCAGACAGGGTGACCTTTCCTGCAGCTTCATCCAATGGAACGCCAACGAGGGCATGCTCAGCTGGCCCGACCTCCTGAGCGACCCGTCCATCATGGGAAGCACCATCCAGAAGCTGGAGAGGCACCGGGGCAGCCGGCAAGGCTTAGATGCAAGCTCTCACCCCAGCGAGGATGACAGCGTGGTGCTGGGGCTTCCCCAGTCCTTGCCGCGACAGTTCCTGGCATCAGGTATGGGCACAATGGGTGTTTTGCTCACTGCCCTTTGGGGCGTGGAGGTGCAGCCATAGTCATCCTAAGTGGTTGTTGTTCTCTGGTCATTGTGCAGATGGTGCCAGCAGTATGTCTCTTCCCCAGAACCTCAGGAGGACCTCCCTGACTGACACTGACCTCCTGTCAGATCTGTAAGTACATGCCAGTGTCTTCAGACACTTCCTGGTGCCATTCTATCAATATTCTAGGTATAGATGGGGTAGAGCATGTTAAGTAGGGTGAGGAACTTGTTTTGACAAGGTTTACGTTAAGGGTTCCTTTGACAGGTCTAACCCTTTTGGAGATAAGACGGAAACCATCATGTTGGATAAATTGAATGAAAAGGGCCAAACACTAACCAGTCCTACCAGAGAAATGCCCAAACCCATCAAGACAACCAGGACAGGTGAGTCTCGTCTTTTCTTCATTCTGTGATATAACAGAAAGACTCACGGTAATACAGACTATTTATATTGATAAATTGGATTTTTATACGAGCGCCAGGGACATTATATTGTATACCATTTTTATATTCATTCACTTTCTGTTTATAGACCTTTTTCAACAAATTAGGAATACAGAAAGAAACAAAAGTGGGAAAGTGGTCATATAACATCATAAGGAACAGCACTTGCTATTGTGCCCTTTCNTCTCTCTTTGTACAGTAATAACAGATGCCTTCCAGAGACGTAGACAGATGCTGCCATCTTGGTGCACCCGGGTGGCTCACGTGCTCAGCTGCTTCCTCCTCGCCTGCTGCTTCGGGGTGTCTGTGTGGATTGG
>JABWIB010006060.1:0-23094 GCA_016617825.1 Platyplectrum ornatum
ACTCTGGAGAATGTGAACTCAAATCTGATTGGTTGCCATGGCCAACTTCCCCAAATTCGAATTTCACTGCAATCTCCCTGCTTAGTAAATATACCCCAATGCCCTAAATTTACTAAACTGCAAGATTGTAAAAGTTAAGATGTTGCCCATAGCAACCAATCAGATTCAAGCTCTCAGTTAAATTTTACATACTGGAGAATGTGACCTTGAATCTGATTGGTTGCTATGGCCAACATTCAAATTTTTCCCAAACGCACAGTATTGTACATTTAGGCGTGATAGATATACACCATATTGTTACACATAGCCTGTTATCAGTGCCTGACTGCTATCCAGCAATGTGGGAAGATGGTAAAGGTGAGTGAAGAACCTACTTGCCCTGACAGAGGCTGTATTATATTCATGCCCAGCAAGGTTTTTGTTCTCTTTCAAATTAAGAAAACAAATCTCCTAAACCAAAATAAATAGACATTTTGTGTCTGTTTTTTAGTTAGATATAAAAAGTATTAGTATAAGTATTTTTTTTTTTTTACCGTAATCTTAATTCTTAAGACAGTTTAGCAGTTCTCCAGGATTAAGGCTACTGTATACAGCACCCGTGTGTGATCATGTACAATGAAATATGATTGACACTTAGCATGTGAGATAAAACATTACACTATGCCTCAGACACTTTCTTATACATTTCATCCTTTGCATTTCATATTATTTGGGCTACTGTAAATAAACACTCATATTCTATACCATGACAGTTGACATAACCAGTTTTACTGTCCATTGTTCTTTCAGAGCATGACCTGTTTTCAATATTTCGCTTATATGTGCTGATATGATTATGAAACTTGGAAAACGGCTAAGTGGTTTGCATGTGTCTTTTTTTTCTAGCAGCAAACAGGTTTATTAGGTAACATATTTCAGTTTCTGATCAGACAAAAACAAGACCTTGTTTTTATTATCATATGTGACCAGATGTACTCTTTAATCTGTTGTTCACCCTACCTTGTATAACTCAAAGTTTAATTTTTACCTCAAAATGTACCGAAACTTTTTGGTAGATAAAACTGATATCTGACGCATTGAATGCATATTACTTTTTTTTGCTTACAAATGTGTATGATTCATTATATCCACAACCACATTTCCAACCACTTTTGCTTGCACCTTGCTGGGCTGACAATTTGCGAGTCCATGCTTAATCCATTATGCCCATTTTATTATGTAAAATGTTTCCTCCTGCTTTATATAAAAGTACATTTTATGAAATCCAATATTTCAAGTACAATTGTCATTTCTCTTTTATAAGAAAGGCAAAAGAAGACTGAAAAGGAGAATATTCCTTTTGAAGCAACCTTGCTTTTAGCATTTTCCCTCAAGCATATATTTATATAGTATTGTGGAAATGTGGTTTTATTTTAGCAGATGATCCTGACACTCATTACCTAGTGGTTGATGAGAAGGGGAGGATTAGACTGTAGGGATGGGTTGGATTTTAGAAGCAGAAGTTTAGGCTGTGACGGAAAGGAGAGGGCTACGGGTGATGGATTAAGGTTAGGCTGTGGGATGGATAATAAAAGCGGAGGTTTAGGCTTAGAGTGACGGAAGGAGAAGGCTAGGGTTAGGCCGCCGTAAGGGGTTGGATCATAAAATGGAAGGCTAGGGTTAGGCTGTGGATAGGAAACATGGATGGAATGAGAAAGTTAGGGTGAGAATTAGGATAAGGGTTGGATTTAGGATAAAATCTGAACTGAGAGCTTTTGGCGAGCACTCTTGCCAGGTCCTCTTCATTGGGTGTTGGTTCCTTGTCATCTTGACGACTGCTGGGAACAGTCCTGTAAAAATAGGTTAATGTTCACACTGCAACATTATTATCCTGAGATCCAGGCCTACTGAGCCACCAATAGCAATTGATTGCACAGTAAGTGTACTTCTATTATAAACAAAGTGTGAGCTCAAATGTGTTGTCAGTACTAGACATGAAATGGAAATGTTTTTTTTCACTATGGACATAGTTTTAATGCATATGCTTATGGCGTTGATTTTATAACAGGTACATATTTCTTTGAAGTATTGTTTCACAATGAACTAAAAGCATTTTAACAAATGTGTTCTATTATAATATCATTTAAACCATATTTTTGCCTTATGCATTTTCTTTAATTGCAGAAACACTAAGAATTCAAATGTATCTCAAAGCAATGCTACTTTTCAGGAATTTAGGTAGAGTGAAGGAGAAAGTCAAGTTTATAACTGAGAGGTTTCTGAATGTGTCATTTTCCCCTGATGCAGTCACATACTATATACCTGTGGGCATTGTGATTTGAAAAAGAAAAATCCCTATTAGCAAAGTTTCTTTGTGTATGTCACAGATTACACATCAAAGACCTCTCCGCCTATTACACAGTAGAAAGTTGCAAAACAATCTTTTATTTATTTATTTTGACATACAACTTTAACAAGCAACCTGTACTACTTATCATTACTAAAAACAATTATTTTTCCTCCTTTATACTTTAAAAATATATGTTATACACATAAATCTAAATTTATAAAACAGATTCAAGTTTCAAGTCCTCATTGTTAGATATTGTACAGAGAATGTAGAAGCTTATGCATTTTTATTCATGTGGTTTGGAGATAGAGCATGCTTTACAGTGGACAGCTCTCTAGGGGTCTGCTCCAGAGTTTTAAAGTAACATAAACAGGTCCAAGTCTTACGAGATGAAAAACATGTTGCAATGTGAAGGGTGTATGTCAGTGATGTTTTGGTTGTACACATGGAAAATACTTGCACACTGATATAGTAATGCATTCATTTCTAAAATGTAATTTAAGAGTTGAACTAAAAAATGTCAGCATTAAATAGTTTTGTTAAGGTGCATGTTTGCACATTGCAAGGTTACTCTATTAGCAACATAATTGACTAAATGTCATTTACAGAAAATACTTCCCGTACTAGCTAAGAATCAAAGCAAGGATTTGAATATGCTAAAATGTTTTATTTCTGTATAAATAAACAAAATGAGTTCATACACGGATAAGCCTCTAATGTAGATGGTTTTACATATATGGGGCATTTTTGGTTTTGATTTTAAGAAACAAAGCTTCTTGTTGCAGATGGAAAATATATTGGAAGTCATAGACATACATAAACGAAAGTAATGTAAATATAATGTGAATTGATGCACATAAACACATGAAAAGAGAGGAGAGTGAGATTATACTGAAGACAATATGGTTATTTACTGTATCAATGTATTACAGGTGTTAATATTTTCCGTTTTCATTGATACTGACAGGGTACAAATGAATTTTAGTCAATATTTGGGAATTTTAGTCATTGGGTTTTAAATGTTATAACTTTTGTTGAAGTGTTTACTTACAATGTTGTGGTTTTGTTTGGTCCTTCAAAATAAAGAAAACGGAACAAAACACTGTATGTTATAGTATATTTTCTTAAAACTGCAGCTTCTGTCGAAACATTATATCAGCATGCTGTTTGGTTTCAGTATTAATAATACACCACAACTTGTAGGTGTCATTCAGAGTCAAAAACAGCACACTGATCGAAATATGTTGTTGCTTGTTTTTTTCTATGTTGAAGCTTGGCAGAGTGAAATTATTTTGCGAACAACAGATCAAACCTCAACGAACTTATGTGCGACACGTAGGGTGTTATTTCTTTATTGCATTAGGATCAACGTGTATTCCTGTAACATGTATAACCTTAACAATATTATACACAATTTCAAAAAAAGATCACTGTAAGGGACATAATTTAGTATGTAGTACACTAAAATTAAATATAAGAAAAGAGAAAAGAACCCTGGAGCTATTTTTGAAAAATGTAAGAAATCACAAAACACAAAATCAAAAAGCCTTTTCACATTTTCTCTACCACAGTATAGAAAATGAAAGCAAATGACTGTGCTACAGTTTATATAAGTATCCTTAATTTTTTAAAGTGAGTAATTGCAAACCAGAAGACATGTGGTCACTTATAANATTAATAAAATAATTATTCCTGACATCAAATATCTACATTGTCTGCTTATTGCTATATGCAGACAACAGATACATGCCACTCCTTTGTGGCTTTTACGTACAGAACAAATTTAGGCCCAGAGATTTAGATGTCACTGATAAGGGCAGACTATATTATTACATGGAAAAACATCATTATGGTAATATGGTTTGACTATTATTGTTAGGTGCTACGTGCTGCTGTTCCAGTTATTTTTGGGTGTGTTTGGTGAGACGGAAGGGTTGTGTGTTTTTGTACTTTATAGACTGAATAATCTGATATACTGTCAAACTACTTAACTGTATATTTTTTTTGATCAGGGTTTGGCATTTTAAGTCACAGAAATTGTGTGGGAAGTGTTAACCATATGTATTATTATAGTATTCCAGAGCACATAATAGCAAGTAGTTCAACTAAAAAGATAGAAATGTGTTTTAGATTTACTCATTATTTGTTCATAAACAGAAAATGTGTCACTGAAACGACTATTAAATACTGTCGAAATGCTTTGAAAGTTGAGGCTAGACACAGTGGGTAGTCTTTTTAAATTTGTTTTATTAATGTAAAAATCATTCATATGAGTTATCTCATGTAGCTTTAGGTTCCAGAGATGGTTGCTATTCCATATGGAATCCGTTTGTAGTTTTAATACTGTACTGAGCATAATATATGAGAAAAGATATGTTGTAAAACATGCGGTGCAGTTAGCATTCATATGATTGCACTATGACAATTGCCACAGCTAATTATATTGTTTTTTGTAGTATTGTCATTTATTAAGACAGCTTTAACTTAATGGTAAAACGATAACGCAGCTCGTTAGTATGTAATATAAGTCTTACATTAGAATTTGGTATATGAATACGTGAAAATTACAAGAGTTTTTTTTAATTCCATACAACAAAAATGTTTCTCAGCAGCTTCTGTGACTCTTCAAGTAACATAGATTGTCATAGAAATGCTTTCACTTCCAGTCCCATACACATAGAGGTCTATTGGGAAACATTTGGCAAGTAAAATATATGAGACTATAGCTTAGTATTAATTGTAATTAAGTCATTATTATCCAGTGTATCACAGTAGAATCAGACTGTCAGACGTTAGCTGGGAATGCTTTAAATATTACTATGTCTCGTACAACTTCCTGCTTGTTTGTGAAGTAATGTACATCTCTCACGGAGAGACATGAGGCATTTTTATATTATGTGCTAAAACATTCTACAAGTCAAACCCACAGATTAGGATGGTGTCTTTATTTTCGTGCTAGTTTATCTTATCTAAACCTTTATAAATACATACAAATAGCTCAGACTGAAACTCATTGGCTTTGTGATAATAAAATAGCTGCAATGGGGAAATTTTTCTTCATCAACCATGTTCTTTCACAACCCACACACTTTCGGTAGGAAAATTGTTTAACCTTTTCAATAGTCAATACTGAGAGAACAGCACATGTCTTTTGAAGTAGAAGAAGAAGCTTTAACATGGACTTACCATGAAAACATAACCATGAATTGCATGTTTTCTGCATCCAATACTCATGTACAAATCAGGATTACGGCAGTGTTTGTTAATACGAGCAAAATAAAAGTGTAGACCTGACCAAAACCATGTTGATGTGCAGAGAAGTCTTTTCTTGAAGACAAACCAATTTTCTGTTGTGAATTCATTTTGCAGTGTTAATGTACTGATATACCACCTGTTTTTATTATTCTGTGGAATGTCTTCAGTGTAGTACATATGTATGTATTATATGTATCTAAAATTCTAATCACATAAATGGTGTAATACAACGATCATTCACAAATATGGCTGGCCATGTTTTCATGTCAGTGACTGCTTCCTGCACGTGCATGTAAACTAAAGTCATGATTTTTTTATATTTATTTAATTGTTTAAAATTATTATAGTCGGTACAGTATTAAATATGGCAAATATGTATAAATCTAAAACACATCATCTAGTACCTGTTATGAACTCCTGTCTGATTTACATCTACATAGAGTTCAGCAAGTAGATTAAATGTTTCTGTCTCATAATTTTTTAACACACATTTGAGTGATGGCAACATACAAAACTAATGTTAAATGCCTCAGCATGTCGCTGTATGACGTTACAGCATCTTCCCATTGCAATTATCATTTGTAATGTGTCTAAATTGTGGGGTTTATTAACCTGCAGATGTACAGTTTGCATTTGACAAGCATGTAGCCATTTTACTTATGGTGCGAGTACCTTGTTTTATTGACCATGATTTCTCTAACTGTGCGCATTTGCAAAAGCGAATGTGTGAGACTTGAAAGAAGACTCCTGTTTACTCTACATGAAACTCGTCGTATGTTTATACTGTTACACATTTTTCAAGTTGACTTTCTTACTAAACACTGAGGAGTTTTCGAAATTTCAGAGCGACTGCAGTGGTGAATGTTGTGTGGGCAGCCTCCTAAATCTCTAATTTACTCATTTGTATTGAAAATAAAAGATTGATAGCATTGAGTCTGCAGAGGAGCTTTCCTGACGTCTCTGTGATTTAGTTATATAACATATAGTTAGTTCTTCTGCGGGGAAAACAGTGATTAACATTTCGTTAATTGTACTAATAACCAAAGAAATATAAATGCAGAAACAAAAGACAGCTTTGTCTAGTTTTTTTTTATTTCTGTAGAACATGTTGTGACTTTCCCAGCTCCTTCAAATTGTACGCACTTCTTGGTCTCCACAGCTTGCTTCCTGTGTGAGGTTAGTTTGTTTACCGTACAGAAACAGCTATTTTTGATCACTTTTTGCCAATAACTAATTTGAATCTATAAAACCAGCATTAGTTCTGTTCCTCTCAGTCTGAATCACTTCAAAACAGCACAATATGTTTACAAACTTTTTCTTTTTACAGCCGCCACATTCTGACAAACAAGAGCTGCCGACTCATTTTCAGACGGCTCAAATGATTAATCTAATTGTCAGGTTAACAGAACTTAATATTTGGCAGTATGCCCAGAAGCCACTCATTTATCAAACTCAGATGAATGACAGAAATGATAAATCTTACATTACTGGAAAATAAATTCATTGGTGTTGTTATTAATTTATACATGTTTGGTGTTAATTTAACTAATACATTCATTTAATAGTTGGAAATATTGGGGCTGATCCAGAAAGGGCAAACATACCTGAGACCTGAGGCATACCCTGTTGCAGTTTACAGGGTANAATTTATTTTTTAATTCTTTTTGCACGCAGGGAAAATACTTATGCACATAGAACTCACATTCTGGTTTTTCTCAAGCCCATTTCTTGGGTGCTGAGCCATGCATCCACAAAGAAAAGCGGATCCAGGGTTAGCACACGCAGGGTCTAAACTCTGCAGAGGTGGGTGCTTTAACAGAAATACGCACTTCTAGATAAGACGCAGGGTAAAGAGCAGACTTTCTGCAGTCAGAGCCACATGTGCAGAGGCCACAGCCTACAGTGATTCCCCTTTTATTAACCATTCCCTCCCCTGAGCCTAACCCTAGATCAAACACTCTGGGCCAGATTCAGATCTTTAAACTCTTATGGGTAAAACCATGTTGAGTTGCAGGGGGGATAAAATGAATGTTAGTGTTTGCATGCAGGGAGAATACATTATTTTTGCATGTTGCACACAGATACTGACCAGCGTTATTGTTACACTGTTATTAGACTTGGACTAGGAAAATCATCTCTCAACTCTAATACTCTTTGCAACAGATAAAATTTAACTCCCCTGCAATTTAACATGGATTTGTCCACTCATGAGTACGTTGTGAGCAAGTCAATAGAATGTAAAGTCTGGATTTGGTCCATTGTGAGGGTCCTATGAGATGATGTGAGAGCTTCATTATATCCTCACTCACTGGCCAGTGCCCCAAAAGATTGCATGTCTGGGCCTGCACAACTGTTCATTGTGGGCACTGATTATATCTCTCTTTGTTCAAATGAATGTTTTTCTATAGCATTGCAATTATGAATTAATTTACTTATTTATTTATTTAGTTAGTTATATTTTGTTAGCAAGTCTTGTGTAAGGAATAATATAAACTTTTCACCAATTTCTTCATTCACACAGGTAGAACGTTTGTATTGTACATAGAAAACTACAATGTAATATACTGCACACGTAAAATTGCATACTAACTTTTCAATATTTAAAATTTTCATAAAAATAAACAAGTAAACCTTGTTTCAAGCTCTCAGTTCAAGCTCTCAGTTTCGTTTTACACACTGGAGAATGGGAAATCAAATCTGATTGGTTGCTGTGGGCAACATCCCCACTTTTCAATCTCACTGCAATCTCACCGCTTAGTAAATATACCCCATTGTGTTAGGAACCAAAACTATTTTAGGGACTATATTATCTAGCAAAAATATACAGATATCACTATATGATATTATTCATGTTGGGCCAATTCAGTTAGTTCAGTCAGGAACTGGCTCTGTAATGTCTCAAAGGTCATGTCTCCTACTACTAGAGTTTTGTGCAGGCCGGCACTATCAGCAACTGCAGACGTGTGAAACCAGGTTGTGGCAGTACATTGGATAGTCAAATAATTTCAGTATATTTATATTATAATATGTATATATCCCCACCTTACATCCTTACATTACATGTGGCTTTGAATTTTTGGATCACTATGCTAATTTCGCGGTCAAAAGTCGCAATTAACATTAGTACTTGGGTTGAGAATTGGTTGGAGAATAGGGAGCAGAGAGTGCTGATGGGACATTTTCAAATTGGTCAAAAGTTTTAAGTGGTGTACCCCTATACCCAGGGTTTACTATTTTAGGTTCTATCCACAAATGCTTATGCTGGAAGTCTGAAAAGGTTGCATTGTGTTTGAGCTGTAGATTTGCTGTCCTAGAGTTCTTTAAAAGAACCTTAGGCTATACGAACCAGATCCAGATTTGCTGCTCTAGAGCTCTTTAAAAGAACCTTAGGCTATACAAACCAGATCCAGACTCTGCATGCCTAATGGGGAGGGGATATGCATGTAGATGTGGCTAAGTCGGACGGAGTAAGAAGTTACGGTTCTGGACACTGAAGTTCTAAACATGGAAGTATCCAGAACTTTGCATGAGAGAGGAGGGTGATAGTGGCTCTCACTCCCCTCCTGGGCGGAATTACAGGCCTGGTAATAGTTCTATATATTTAGACAATACACTTAATTTGTTATTTAAGACAATAATAATATTATTTATATTTCTGAATTTATTTTAGTTTGGTTTTATAGTTTACTTAGATTGTTTTATGAACTGACATTCACAAGTTATATGAATGTGCGAGTTATAAAAAGAAATCTCCAATCCCACTTGGGACTGTCAAGTTACGTAAATATACATTTTTCACAGACAAAAGCATTATTTACTATATGTCATTCTAGCCAGCTCGCAAATATTTCGTAACTGTGTTTTTAACCATTAACAAANCTGACGAGTTTACTTGACTGACTGGAGAAACGTATAGCAGCTCACAGTTGGTGGTTTTATGAGATCCCCCAGGAACTGAAAAAATAAACCAAAATATTTAGGATAAAACACCCAAATATATGTAATACAGGAGCGCTAGTAAAGAAACAAAAATTAGCAACAAAGAACCATAAAACAATTTATTGATAATAAAATATTGAAAAGCAAATCATATCAAACACCAAAAGACACTGATTAAAAAAGAGAAATTATCAAGACACTGAAAGTATCCAGAGATAGTGTAATATATTCTAAATTGCAGTCTATATCTAAGATAGGTAGAAGGCTGAAATGTTGTCAAATGTTTTTAGAGAAGAGAGTATGGGATAATATAATAGCTGTTTGTATATTCAGACTTATACCACCCTCACAATGAGTAGAGTATAAGGTAACAGTTCACAGGGTTCTTTAAAGGCTTGTTGGGTCTCATATACAATACATGAAGATTGTTCAAATAGATAATGTAATGGAATAGGAGTGGATCGATGAAATGGAATAGGAGTGGATCGATATACAAAGTAAAACTTAGACTGTTTCTAAATATGTATTTAAATTGATTATAGCAAGGCTTGGAGTGGGGTGTATACGGGGATATGCCATACTGGCACTTCTGCCACTGATGTAATTGAAATTGTATTATATACAGTGTTTCCATACTGTAACTTCTAAATGCCCATACCCCCACTTATAAATTTCCATTTCGACCATTGAATTATAGTAGTTCAAAGAAGGGAGATTAATGTTAAAATTATGTTGGTATAACAGTAATGTATTTACCATTTATAATTTGAATCACTAGCTAAAAGGACCATCCTTATTGATTATTCTTTTTCATTCACTATTNGGAATTAATATAAGCTGTATATAATAAATATACTGTTAAGTAATCCTTGCACCCTCTTTGTTAGATCTTGATTGTCATGATCTTGTTGCTGATAGAAGATGTCCGTAAGAACAAGTATTTGAAAATGAAGTTTCAGCTAGATCGCCTTCGTTCACCTGCAGCAAGGTAAGAATTTCATCCAAAGCACCCACCTGCTTAATGTGGTTAAAACCAGAGATCTAGAAGTATATTGAATTTAATGTATATATATATACATATATATATATATATATATATATATATATATTTATATATGTTTTTATTTATTTATTTAAATATAACATATCATATATATATTTTTTTTTTATTAAGGAGATTATTTTATTTTACTAAGGAGATCATTTAAAAAGGTATTGAATATAAAGGCATTGTGATATATGTAGTGGAAGTAAAAATTCTAAGAATTTGGTGATCGGGACATGCTATAAGCTGTCTAATATAAGCTCATTGAGGAAGTCCAACTTCTACAGCAAAATAAAAAGGCTGCACAACTAAGTCAAGTTTTAATTATGGGAAATTTTCATTATCCAGGCATAGATTGGAGTACTGAGACTTGTAGTACAATTAGGGGCGGTTTTAAATTAATTTTCAGAAGCAACAGTATACAGGATTATTTTGAACTTTAAATTTTAGAAAGGCACATTTTCATAAACTAAAGGAGTCTTTAAAGTGCATGAACTGGGATACAGTTTTTGAAGGACTTAAATTAATATTCAGTCCTAAGGGAATGGTAAATAGCAGTTGCAATGCCATTTTATAAAGAGAATGATATCAAAAACAGGGAATTATAGACCTGTAAGTCTGACATCAATAGTAGGGAAAATACTGAAAGGCATAATAAGTGATAATATTCAGGATTACTTGGTGGCCAGTAAGATTATTAATGGAAATCAGCATGGATTTATGGGGGTTAGGTCATGTCAAACTAATGGAATTAGCTTCTATGAGTAAGTGACTGGGAACTTAAACAATGGTAATGCAGTATATGTGGTCTACTTAGATTTAGCAAAAGTCTTTGATACAGTGCAACACATGAGGTTGGTTCGCAAAATAAGGGGACTGTGTCTAGCAAATAACATTTGTACTTGGTTAAGAATTGGTTGGGGGATAAGGAGCAGAGAGTGGTGATGAATGGAACATTTTTTCATTGATTCAAAGTTTTAAGTGTAAAAACCGCAGAGCTCTGTGCTGGGGCCACACCTTTTTAATATACTTGTAAATTACCTTGGGGATGGCTAAAGCTTGGCATTCACTAGAGCGATATTCCCTTGGGAAAACATGCCCGTCATCGGCACCATACACAGAACTATATCGTTCTAGTAATGGTGGCCAGCTATTTGATGGACTTATTGCCTACACCTAAAGCTCCTTATGGTTTGTATCATTGCCTGTTGTCCTGCCCAGTACTTAGACCATTTTGGCTAGAAGTGAGACAGATACATTGTTTTGTTTCCAAATTTACCTAATTTCTGTAGTGCTTCTCCTATGATGTCCTGTCGGTGCATGGTCAGTGCAGCGGCCTGTAAAACGGTATTAAATAGATGGCTAGATGCGACTGCTCCCCCGTTTTCTTTGTTTCTGGAAAAGTTAAACTTTCTGTTCTGCATGGCATGACTGGAAACACTCCTTGATAAAAGTGCTAAGGTGGAGGGAGTTTTTGATCTCTGGGAGGGATTTATTGATGTCCTCCCTCACCGAATTAAATCACAACTGCATGTCTGTTCAGGGACACTACTTGATCTTTAGCCCACATAATGGAGGGTGACCCACCAATTATTCTAGCTCCTGATTGATCTCTTTCCAAGATTTCCCCATTTCTGGAGTCTGTATTTGGAACTATTATTGCGTTATGTATTATCAGGTATAACTTACATTATCTTGTTTAGGACTGCAGTCTCTGTTCAAAGGCTTGACGATAAACCTTGTTATGTACAAAATTCTTTGTCCATTGAGTTATGAGGAAAGGCTAACCAGTTTAGGTATGTTTACTTTAGGAAAGAGGCGTCTAAGTGGCGATATGTTAGCTGTATACAAATACATCAGGGGTCAGTACAGAGAACTTTCACTGGAGCTTTTTATGCCAAGGGTTCTTTTCTGTCAAGATTGGAATTTACTGCCAGGGAAGGTTGTGGTGGCAGATTTAATAGATATATACCAAGAGGAAAAGGTATCCTAAGGTGGCCATTCACGGACCGAATTTTACCGAAAACCCATGATATTCGTGGGCTTTGGGGAAAAAACGGTCCATGGATGGCCACATAAAAAAACCCTCCAAAGTAAGACCAATGTAAGATGTAAATTTAAACAATGAAAAGACATCGGCAATCAAGCGGATTTTCCGATTGATCACAGATGTTTGTTTGTTTACAAAAAAAGAAAGAAAAATACCTGTAAAAAAATAAATAAATAAATGAAATAAAAATATACTTACTATCCAGATGTCTTCTCATGAATGGCCGCCTTAAGTAAGAGGAAGCTTTTTCATATTAAACCAGACCGACTGTTGTTTCATCTAGATCAACTTCAATGATAAGATTAGAATAGCAGGAGATACAAATAGGCTGAACTTGAACTGGTGTCTTTTTTTCAACCTTATTAATTATGTTGCTATGTTACTATATATGTTACTGTAAAGTTACACCTGGGTAAAACCATGATGGATTACAGGGGAGGTAAATTTTATCTGTTGCATAAAGAATTAGAAATGAGAGATCATGTTTCATCGCCCAAGTCTAAATAACTGTAACAGACCCTGGTCAGTATCTGTGTGCAAAATGCAAAANGTTAAGTCTTTTTTCTGCATGTAAATAATAAAAAATCATTTTACTTCCTTACATTTCACTTACTTACTTACACTCTTACTTTCATGTTTGGATCTGGTCCTATGTTTCCAGAAAGTAATACAATCTTTGAAAAGGAGGAGGGGAAGGAACAGAACAGATCATGCAATTCTGTATAGTCAGCACAGGTTGATTGAATACAGAAACTTTGTGAACGTGCAACATATGTTCACCATGATACTACACAATGAAATGTGAGAAGTTGTGTCAGAAAATTAGTTTAGGAGAGACATTTACATTGAGAGGTTGTAGAGGTATGAATGTAGGGAGCAGATTTGCACTTAATAATAATTTCTTGAAAACCACATATTGCCGCTGTGCCAGATTTATTTAAAGGTGGTCAAAGAAAACAATCCTTGTGGAATATGACCTGTGATCAAGCTATGTCATATGCTTTCAAATTATTCTTCACCAGCTTCGACTGTACAATCATCATAATACCATATTACACATAAGAAGGGACAGATACGTTTCCCAGAAGGGGAGAAGCACTACCGTGATTAAGGGTGACGGAGAATTGTGGGAACCTGGTATGAGGAACCATATGAGCACTCCAGAAGCATGCCGAGCAGCAACGCGATTATCCCCAGCCACTAATGTTTTATTTCTATACACTCTCCAACATCGTGGACATATCAGAATACTAATATTTTGATTTTTAACACAAATTAGAATTTTTATTCTAATCAATAAATGTTAAATTTTAAAACAGTGCCCCCCCTTCCTAATTAAATTAGACTCGACAAATTGACAATCAGAATACTGCAACACTGTAACAACCATCTTAACAACAGATAATTGTGCGGAACATTATCTGTGATACAGAAATATTTTTGACTAATGCTGGCCATACATTAGAGCGATGCACTGCACTGGCTTCCTATCATCATTTGTAGGAGGCCTGTGTCTGAGCCAATCAGTGCAGAGATAGAAGACTATGGAGCCAATCGGCTGCAAGAGCCTCCTGTCAATCTTAATAGCCCCTCCATCCTCAACATGGATTATTGCTCCCAGCAAGGGCAGTGTGTGGAGCTAATATTGACTCCTTTTTCCAGGGTAAAAAACTTCCTGCTTATTGGCCACCTCCTGCTGGCAGTGATAATTTTTCTAGTGTATGGCCAATTTAACACAGGGTTGTCGACTTTTGGTTTCTCCCTCTCAGGGGAAACCAAAGATTGGGATCCTGGTTGTTGGGTGGAGGGTGTGATATACCTAATCACACCTAATGCCTCGACCCTTGGTTGCAAAATGCTTTTTATTATTAGGCCAGCCCATCGTAGTAAGGATTGGGGCTGAGGCAGCAATTTACATTAAATCACTTCCTCACCCCAGGTCCCGGGAGATTTGCTGAACATGCCTAAAACTTTGGGATGCAGCAATTATTTTCCCATTCTTTTGTAAGTCTTGTGAGATATAGAATGGGATGACAGCATATTTAATTATGCATTATTAGGAACTATGTTTTACTGCTTACAATGTTAGAATTATGTCTAGCAGCATCTGCTGTTTTAGAGACTATTTCATATGTATTTCATCTACTTTATGTACTATATTTATGTACTTTACTATTACATAGCAAATTGTAAGCGGATTAATCAACTACATAATAGATTCTCTACTGGCACTAATTGTACTGTACCCAGCATGAAATTAATAATCTAAACCAAGAAGATCCTATCTGGCTTTATTATTGCACTTTTACCCATAGCTTTGCACATATGTAACATAGTGTAAGTTGCAGTCTCAGGGCTAAGCTCGGCCAGCTGGTGTGCCTTGTGTGCTTTCTATCAAAAAGACAAACCATAAGCCAGGAGACAAATATTAGAAGGAAACGCCCAGAGACAGTGAGCAAGATGGTATACACTACAGAAAACCCCAAAAATAATAAAAGCATTGTGTATAGCAGACTGGAATTACTATCCGTGACATTATGCTTCTGGCCTTAAATGATACAACAATGGAAAATCTTAGTGCTTTTAACTGCTTCTCACTCAAGANGACCATTAAGCCTATCTCTTGTATGAGTGCATGCTTTGTGTGGCAATGAACAAGTTAATAAATGGAATGGAGGTTAGTTGGAATAATTAGGAGGTTATAATCCGTTTGTGCTGACACAGAATATGCCGCTCTTGGAAACTGGAAATCTTGTTCAGGCTAAGAGATCTTGAAAGTCTGTTGTTGAATAAACAATCATAAATCTGCAGCAGGCAGAAAGATGACTTGTGCTCAAGTTACCAGCTTCTACTATAGCAGCTTAACACTTTTAATGCCAGCAAAAGAAATAGTATTTGTACAAGTGCTGGATCTGCACAAATGTGCCCCATAGGTCAGTGTGCTGACAGGTATGTTCTCCCCTCTGCCCCATCCAACCCAATGTGTAAGTGCACCTAACACACACAAATCACAGAACAAGTTCCACTGTCTCCAAACCCAGTCTTCTTCTTTTTCTTCTTCTTCTTCTTTAATGGAGATTTTTATTGCAATTAATAATAGTTCAGACATCAAAAATATACATTTAAGGAACGTACAGTATGTAAAGAAATCATCACATAGATCAGGGGTTCTCAAACTATTTTGCTCTGGGACCCCAAGCAAGTTTTGAAACTATTTAAAAGCAAAATTCACACAGTTGAGACTTTATTGCCAGACTTGGACCAATAATTCCAGAATACTTGAGATAGGATTCTCACTAACTGGGCACTTATCAATCACTGGTTTCACTCCAGCATAGGATGAGGAAAATTGTAGGAAAATGTAAAGCATATGCTCCTTAATGACATTTTTATGCCAAACCAATACAGATATTGTTATTTTCATCTGGATATATCTTGGGTAAGAGCTGTAAGTCATAACAGGGAGGCTGAATTCAGAACTCCACAACTCCAACAACCACATGCAACATTAAAATGTGCATTATTTTGAATGGAGTTCCATATAAATCAATGGCACAGATTAGATGATTCTCAATATTCTCATATTTAAGCTCTGGCCATACACATGTATTGGCTCAGTGAACAGTTGGTAATTGTTCTGGTAACAGCAAAGAAACCAGACTCCTTTATTGTTTTTGAATCTACCCAATAATCAGATTTGCATTAAGGAAATGACTGTAGTTGCAATGAGGGCAACTCATGCAAGTTCTTGTGCCACACAAAAATTCTGGGTTTATGTGTGGTAGCCATAAAATCTATTTTGTATTTATGATTCCATAGGGTGACCCCCTCCAGTGACTGCTCTGACCAGGGCTGTACTGGGACTAAAAAAAAGCCCTGGCAAGTAATGCACACAGGCCCACTTAGAGCTATCCACCAATCAGCCTGCTGATAGTCATCCTCTTCTATTTCCTAGCCGACAGCCAGTCATTGAATGGCTGTCAACACACTGATTGGTGGATGGCTAAAGCTCTTTAGCAGCACTTGGTAGCAGCCCATCACTCCAGTGGCCCATCTGGTATTTGCCAGAAGTACCAAATGGCCAGCCCGGCCCTGGCTCTGACACATAGGGGAGTTGTATGGATAAAGCAGACTTTGCAGTAGTGTTAGTGACAACCACTACTGCGTGTAAATTGGCAGTCACTATCTGTACAGACATTTATAGACATTATAGTAGTTTAGGGATATGATATGGGAATTCTTAATACAATATCAATAAAAGAGAACATAATAAGAGAGAAATAAGTATCAGATGTCGGCTGGGATATTTACTGAACTGTAAGACCCCCCCCCCCCAAAAAAAACAAACAAACAAACAAACAAAAACTTCCAAATAACAAATAAATACCTTTATTGGAGTGAAAACAAGCAAAAAGATCTCTAAATAGTGATGCAGGAAGTCTTGATCTAATGTGACTGTATGGTATAATGACACGCACATCAATAACATATGAGGCTTCAATAACATACATAGAAAGGAGTCATGTATAAANACATGCTATTAGTGAGGATACACTTATGATTAGTGCAGTAAAGTAAAACTTAAGCTTTATATTTTATGTTGCATATGTAGGGGATGTAATGATATTTTACATTATATACCCAGATCTGTCGGAGAGAAGTGTACATTGACATGGCTGAGACACATAGCATGTGCAGGACAGTTTTCTGCTGAGTAGGATGAAAGTGTCCTCTATTTATGGGGCTCTAAAGGGGTTGTGCAGATCTGTGTAAGCTGTGTGACTCTTCTGTATCACCCTTAACCACAAGCCAATCTCTTGATGCAAACCATATGGTGAGATTGAAAACTATACAAATTATTTCTGTATCAATAGGGAGAACTTGAGTTGCTTTTAATTACCACAACTCTGAACCGGGTTACCAAATAAACACAGTGCTATAAATAAACCATGTTCCTTTTGTACCTTTGCTTGAATATCATAACAAGTTGCTTACAATAGAATACACATTACACAACACATACTGGTCTTTGTATATGAGCTGAAGTTTTGCAAGGCAAACAAACAGTATGCTAATGTGTGTTTGTTAAATCAATCCTACTTCTGCATTCTACAAAACACGAACTATGTATTGAAAGCAGATAAACTGGCAACCTTGAAACAATACAGATTTTCACCACAGACACACACACACATATATATATATATGTATATATATATATATATATATATATATATATATATAAACAAGTGCAATAAAGTCACTCAGCCAGACAGAAGGAACATCTTAAATGTGAAGTTTAATGCTCACATCAGCTGGCCATTCACGGTACCGATTGCCGTTTTTGGACCGATTTTGCAGAAGATTTCTCCCTTGACGAAGGTGTTAATATCGCTACCATACACGACATGAATGTCGGTCCAAAAAAAAAAACATAGCTACATAACCGATTTTAGCAGTAAAAAATTGGTCTGGCGCACACACAGCATGAAATTCGTTACTGACGCTCATAAAATTAACATAATAGGCTGATTTTCTATGATTGACACAGGCTTTGGAAGGTGGTGATAAAAGAGCATTTCCTGCGACAATTCTATAGCCATGCCAAAAAGGGGAGTGAAAAAAATACAGAAACATCGTTAGCGATGTCGGTCTTGATGTCTGTCTTTGCCATCCACGGCAAGACAAAGGACCCCCAATCCGATAATCAATCGGAAATTCCGAATGATAAATTTGGCGCTACCGACTAGTGCAAGCACAAATCGTGACCATCCATGGCAAGAGTTTTCAACTCCCGACCGAAAAATTCAACTTTGTTATGATATTCGTTCCTGTGAATGGCCACCTTTAGTGTAAAACACAGTTTCAACGGCAGCGCCGTTTATTTTTTTCATAATTTTTTCAGCCGGATCCCATCCTTTAGTTTTGGTTTTTATCTGACTGTATTGTGACTGTATTGTATAGTAAAGCAAGTAGTGGTTTGTGTAAGTAGTCTGTGACAATGCATAAAAATATCACATCATGGTTAGACGTTAGAACACATTCATACACTTCTCTTGTCCTGTGTGTACCTGTTACCATTGTCACCCTCTCTTAGCTGACAGCATGCCATTGCTAGGGAACCCAGGATGGCAGCTGTCTGCAACTCATTATCTATGGGTTACTTTTAAATCTCGACCTGTCACCTGCAGATGATATATCCACTGTTTATGCCCACATCCTGGACCCTTCAAATCTCAAATCCGTTTTGTGACAAACTAATCTATTGTTCCATTATCTTGCAACTGTGAACACCAGAATGAACGGCAATGGGATTATATGTGGATTTGTAATGAAAAATTATTTTATAATGGGATGTATTTGTAATTCATAGTGGATAATCATTGGTCTCTATATGTCCCTGTATATTTGTTTAGTTCCAGGTTTACAGGTACAGATATTAAACTGTGGATGAGTTTAATAAGCTGCATTTAGGTAAATCTTAGTCTTCCTAATTAGACAAAAGTTAATTGTAATTCCTGTAGATAACATGAGATCTGGTTTGCTGCTACAACATATAATTTGATATTTAAAATCCTGGAACATAGGAGATTATCCAGACATCCAAGATTGGGACGGTTTATATGTAATCATATTATCAAATCATAAAAAATGCATGTGTTCACACATCCAAGTGACCCAATATAAATGCAATTTGCTTAGTGCAGACTTCTGACAAATGATAGAGGGACCAAACTGGGCCTGCAAGAAGGTGAACTTAGATGACAGTAGCTTAATAATGCAGAATTCTAGTCCACCACTATTTTGGAGACAAGTCGAAAAACACTTATTCCAGGATACAGGGCTCAGATATCTGTATGACATAGGGGAGTGGTTATAAGAGCTTACACATATACTGGTTACAGCAGAGATTTGAATGCAGTATAATCAGATCCATATGTATTAAAGGGACATTTATCGTTTGTTTCAGAATTTTACAGAGAAGTGGAACATATTCAAATTTACAAAACCAAGTCCACCAGCCACCTTGCTTCACACACATACACAAGCGTAACTGTGCCAACATATGATAAAGAACAGATGTTCAACTCTTCCCTGAGCTTTGAGCAAGTCCAGAGTTTACTTATTTAACACTTGCATTTCTGTATTTAATGAAGCTTTCATAACATATCAGCAACAATCTGAAGTTATTTCTTTACTGCCTATATTAAATATATGCCAGAAGTATTTTGCTCAGTGATAAATTAGTGAATTTAGCAACAGTTGTATGAAATGACAATGTGTGATTGACAGTGACCCTTTNGTTTATATCAAATGTCTCTAAACAGCAGACACTGTGTGAATTTCTACATGCCCCTTCATCAGTTTCTTTAGCTCTTTCATCTTATTTGAGATTCCTCCTTACATAATGCATAGGGAGTTTCCAAGACTTTGACATTGAAAGTGACAGAAGAAAAAAGCCACATGGCCAATCCAGTCTGCCCAGCTGTATGGTTTAAACTATACTGACCCTACACCCTATTTGACCCTATATTAGGTTTTGTAGTTAAAGCATCCTTATATCCACTTTAGATGGGAGACTATTCCTCTCATTAATTTACCTTTTTGGTGAAGTAATGTCTCTGCACATGTACCACTCTCCAGTTTATACGCTCTATATTCTATATGTTCTGAAACACCTTTTTCTTTAAGAAAATTCCTTTTATACCTGGTTACACTTGAAAACTGCTNTCAAACCTGTCCTGTCTCTTCTCTGCTCCAAGCTATACATATTTAGTTCCCCTATTCTTTATTCGTATGTTTTCAACATATGCCATGTACCATATTAGTTTCTTTTCTTTAAAGTTTCAGTCTTTTCTGTAGATCTGTCATTTTGGAGATATGGCAGGGTGGCCAACATTTTATTTCAAAGTAACAATAATGATGGACGGCAATGGTTTTACCTATCTCGTCTGTCCTGGGACATATCTATTCATTAAGGCAATGATTTGCCTGCGCACCCAGGATACCAGGAGTGTCCCTGAAATTCTGGATGAGTCAGCCATCCAGCGATATGGCCAGAAGGGAACACAGTATGCCATGTGAGGCCATATCAATGACCTGTATCGTGACATTACTATATGTCTCTTTCTGCTCTTTTCTGTCCCTATGCAAAGAATTATTTACATTTTCTTTGTTTTCTTACTTTACTTACCTAACTTTATTACACATGAAATAATGATTCCTGGATCCCTTATTTTGCCTTTTTTTAGCAGTTAATGGCAGTTGTCACAATCTTGACCATTCTTGACCGTTCTTATAGTCTGTCACCATGTGTAATGTCACCAATAAAGATATTACATATCACTGATCTGTCCTCTCCACTGGTAACCTTTCTATACCAAGAAAGAAATCATTTAACACTCTTTTGGCTGTCTTTTAACCACGTACATATCCAGGCGTTTGGATTCATTTTTAATCCAGTTCCAAATTTTCCACAGTGTTAAAAGTTTTACTAAAGTCTAGGTAAGTCTGCAACTCTTTCATATTTCTAATAGTGGCCCGGTGAAAAGAGTTAATATGATTTTTTTATTTGATCTTCCACTAGTGAATCAATGCAGTTAGGGACACTGTAAGTAATGCTGGGTACACATCAGAAAGATCATCTTTCCAATCAACAGATAAATGACCCTCACAGCAGAAATGAGTTCAGTGTGTAGTACTCACAAAACATGCACCTTGTTGAGTTGACATGTAACAGATTTCTGCTGTGAGGGTCATTTATCTGTTGATTGGAAAGATGATCTTTCTGATGTGTACCCAGCATTACTCTAATTAAACTAAATAATTGTTAGGATGATCTGCCATTGTCCTGTCTCCCAGTCTAGACTCCCAATGTTTTGTCTTTTATCCTCTATATCCCCAATGTCCTCTTTAGTTTGTTGACTTTCATTTATATACCTAAAAAGATTTTGTCCCTTTTTTTCGTACTGAATAGACCATTTGTTCCTAAGCTTGGGCCCTCGTTGTCCTATTAACTTTCTTTGACTTCTTTTGCTTCTTAAGTATTTCTGTCTCTGTATGACTTCATATGAAACCATGCAGCTTGATGATCACTAAATCCTATATTCTTACCCACACTAATGTCTGAGATTCTAATATTATTTCCCCCTTACTTGAAGAACTTGCAGAGGGCTCCCACCAGTTTACACCAGGTAGGCTGGTCGACAATCATAAGAATCCCCCCTTTAAATGCTTTTTAAGCAATGTGTTGCATTGAAGCATTGTTCATTTGCTTATTCTTGGACCAGATCAAAACTTACTAAAATGCATCAGAAAGCTACCGCAATTGAAAGTGTACATGATCCATAGAATCCTTATATAATGCTTGACTCCTTTAGTCAGTTGTGTAAAATAGTAAAAAGACTGTTCCCTTCCCCTCAGTATCCTGACATGCATGTTCACTGTGTTTTCCTCATTACACCAAATTAAAATACACTAAATAAATACTACGGGCTCCAGCACCTGGTACGAAACTCGCATGCTACTCAATGACCCCCCAATTCCCTCTCCCTAATTGCTTTGTACCGCTGTGGCTCTTCTTCCCTTCCTTTCTCCCTTCCCTTCTCTGCTCTCCCCCCCACCCCCTCTCTCCGTCTCCCCCTTGCCCCCTTTTCCTCCCTCCAATACTGTTTGTATTCACGTTCCTGCTTTTTCCGTGATTGAGACCACCCAATCTCCTCGCTGGGAAGCACCTCCTACAAGATGAAATACACGCTTCCTCGCCGTTTCTATTACTATGGTTTGTTGACCGTCCTGTCCACTTCCCTGGAAACCTGAAGACTCGTTTACACCTTTACTCTCACCATCGACTGCACACGGCTGACCCCCCACCCTACTCATCGATGTTACCCCCCGCCGTTATGTCCTTGGATGTTGTACCTTTCTTCCCATGTCACCTTGCTCCCTGTTCTATGTTTATATTGCAAAATATTGTACACCTATACTGCATACATTCTTGTATTTGTTGCTTAATAAAATATATATATTATTATATATATATATAAAAAAAATAAATAAATACTACGGGGCATATTTACTAAGCGAGATTGCAGTGAGATTGGAAAGTTGGAATGTTGCAACCAATCAGATTCGAGCTCACATTCTCCATTGTCTAAAATAAAACTGAGAGGGCAACATCCCCAATTTTCAATCTCACTGCAATCTCGCCGCTTAGTAAATATACCCCCTACATCTCTCTCACCATGTCTACTATCAGTAAGCACACTACTCTACTGATAGACATTACAGCCCAATCCACCCCTGTATGTAGTAATGTACATGGGCTGCAATGCAGTAATGCAGTTTTCCTATTAGCTATATACTACTATAATAAATATATATATTATATATATATATACCGTATATGCCGGCGTATAAGACGACTGGGTGTATAAGACGACCCCCCAACATTTCCACTCAAAATATAGAGTTTGT
>JABWIB010006061.1:12099-30757 GCA_016617825.1 Platyplectrum ornatum
AAAAAAATAAAAAAAAAAATAAAAAAAAGAAATAAACTAAATTAAAATACTCTCACCCGTCAGATGTCTTCGCTGGGCACCGCAGCGGTGCCCAGCACCTTCTCCTGTGCGGCGGCGTCTCTCACCTGCACGGAGAGGACGCTGTATACACGTGACGCCGTCAAGCATATACAGCGTCCTCTCCGTGCAGTAAAGAGACGCCGCCGCACAGGAGAAGGTGCGCTGCGGTGCCCAGCGAAGACATCTGACGGGTGAGAGTATTTTAATTTAATTTATTTCTTTTTTTTAGGCCATTTTTTTTTATCCCCATAGGCCAACATGGGAACGACATCGTTCCCGTTTGTCGCTGGCGATTATCCACGGGAACGAAGTCGTTCCCGTGTGTGACCAGCTTTATATTGTTGTTTATTTTTGTGTACCTTTATTTGCTTTGCTTTTGTGTGTGCTTATCTCCATCTGTTACCTGTATCTGTACCTGTCCTGTCTTATTGCTGTCTGTTTATGTTTCTGTTACCTTTTGTTATTTCTCAACTGTATTGATTGTTATCTGCTCTGTTAGTGTTATAGCATATCTCATATATTTGTAATAAATGATCGTTCATCTTTCCCCAGTCTTTGTTTGGAGTGACAGAAAGATCCAGCCCCAACTAAATCATATGGATCCTGCCAGAGAACATGCTTCCAATGCTCTTAATCAACAAATTCTTGGGACACCCTTTGTCATTCCGCCTGGTGATGCTCTGGTGATGCTCTGCCCTGCTTTTGGATGTCATGCTACTTTGTTCCCAGGTAGCACAAGTTTTGTTTTTCCTGCTTAGATTGATATATTATCATTTTTTTGTGAAGCACTTCTGAACATGAAGGGGTATCAAAATCAGTACAATTTTGCTCCTTTGTACATTTTCCCTGTCGCTATTCTCAGTTCCCAGCAGCAGCTCCCAGCATTCCTCTGTCACTTGTTTTACGACCTATTGTGGGACCGCAGGCAAGTCTGTACACACCATCGGGGGCTCCAATGAACACTAATCACTTGGTTAGACCCTGCCTTCAGGCTGACAGTCATAACATCCTGGTCGAGCTCCAAAAGTCATCTGTGATTATGGAAATAAGCTACAAAGCTTCAACTGTGTCACTTGTCTCCAGCGTTTCACCTTCTGAAGCGGTCTCTAGTGCCAAAAATCCCACTACTTAGACAGAGGACCAGTGCATTTTGATGGGAACATAGAACAATATATTGCTCTAGCAAAATCTGTGGCAAACAAGCTCTGTAATACACCCAAGATCACAGCAAAAAACGAATATATCATGAATATTAGGAGTATACCGTTAACTTGGGCCAGTCATCTTCTGGAATCTCCCATCCCATCATATGGGATTTGCAAACCTCTGTCATCCTGATTCTTTAGCAATTCCTATCTCCGACACCTTTATCAATTTGGGGGCACTTTTAGCACAGTCGACTTTAACCCTAGCACCCACACAGATTTCAGTAAAAAAGATGAAAATCAAGATTCGGAGAAGGAGATGTGTTCTATTGGGAGCCTGGTTGATGTTATGAACTTTGTAAAAGAGGGTGTACTGTCACGGTGCATGCAGGCTGATTCCATAATGGTTGTATGTGTTCCTATATTACAAACTGTAATACCAGTAATCAACAGAAGTGTCACTGTGCAGTCTCTGAGTAAGGTGTCAGCTTGCTGTTCCCAATCATCACTCATAGATTTCGCCTGACACCTGTCTATTTAAACTGTGCATATTCCAACACAATTTGCTGCATAATTAGTTATAATTGAGTTTTCCTCTAAAGATGGCCATTCACGGGAAGATTTTTAACCAAAACCCACGCCGAAAAACATAAACAAAAGATATAATTGATCAATTGGATTTTCCGAGTGATCAGTAATAATCTTTTGTTTACCTACAAAAAAAAAAAAAAGAAAAAAATGAAATAACTGCTCCGGTGCCCAGCGCAGAAAGCTGTAATGTAAGTATATTTTTTAAAATTTGTCTCTATTGAGGCGAACATGTTACCAGGAAGCATGCATAATAACAAGCAATACAAGGCAAGGCAAACAAATGCTGAGACATCACATGTCTCACCCAGTCTGTTCAGTCTTTATTTTACACTATACTTCCCCTAGATGATGTTATCAGTAAAATTTTGATGTGGGATACAGAAAACAATAGCAAGTTACAGAATCCACAAATAAAACCAAATGCAGCTCTCTCTTATCTCCATGTTCCAACTGAAATGCAATGACCCAGAAACTAAATGACTGAAGACTGAAGACTGAACAAAAAAGCCTCAAAGACCACACCTCAACAAGACCCGAAAGAGACAACCACACACTGAATACCACTTCAGCACCACCAAAGCTGTCAACTTGCTATCACTTTATCGCAAAACAAGAAGGGACTGCATGCATCACGACAGTCTTATTATTTCTAATCACGGCAGCATATGAACCTGGGGATGGTGCAGCGGAATGATTTTACATCTTCAACTTTTGAAGCAGTTGCACTTGATGGCTGCCCATCCACCCCTGGCTATGCAGATACTGAAGCGTGATCATTCCTAAAAAATTGTGGTGTGGTAAAATTTGGATGAATAAAGAAGATAAAAGAAATGAAACACAAATGAATTTACCGGTCAGTATGCTTTTCGCTGCTGGATCATGAAGAATCCTTTTTGTTGGTCAGTTAAGTATTCAGCTCTCCTAAACCTCAACTGGCACACTGAATTCCAGATTTATGATGATATCATGCCCTAGTTAGGAGAGCAGTAGTTAAAAAACAAAAAA
This sequence comes from Platyplectrum ornatum, assembly GCA_016617825.1. Lineage (NCBI taxonomy): Eukaryota > Metazoa > Chordata > Amphibia > Anura > Limnodynastidae > Platyplectrum > Platyplectrum ornatum. The sequence continues at coordinate 14,901 of JABWIB010006061.1, forward strand.
TATTTAAAAAAAANCCCCATTCATTTCATACTCACCTTAGCCGCAGCATGGGAGTCACCGGAGAGGTGAACATCCTGGATATGATGTTCTATTATAATTTTACAGGCACCCTGTCTATTCGGCTGGAGAAGGATGGGTATATACTCGGCTCCGGTACAGGCTTCAGCAGAGCTGAATCTCCGAGAGAAGGAGGAAGCAGCTGGGCACCTTTACTAGAACGATATAATGATAAGTGTGAACATATCATATACTAAGACTGATTAGTCAATCACAACCATGCCATTTCATTTCCTCTAGCTGCAGAAATGTCCCCCATCCCTCTGCTCCTCTTTGAGTATTGAGTCTATTAAAGTAAACATGATGCTTATACAAATGCTACATTTGTATATACTGTATATACTCGACTATAAGCCTAGTTTTTCAGCACATTTTATTGTGCCTAAAGTGCCCCCTGGCTTATACTCAAGTCATTGTCCTGTATGATGTCAATAAGTTTTTTTAGGTGAAATTAGGCGCCTCGGCTTATATTTGGGTTGGCTTATACTCGAATATATACGGTACATTGATCAGTTAAACCCAGGGTTGTCGGCTGTCCCGGAATATCAGGGAGACTCCAGGATTTTGGGCTTTCTGTCATCAGTCAAAAATTCTCTTGGGACCTGGGCTCAAGGCAATGATTCAATGTAAATTGTTACTATGGAGGGTGAAACTTGATGATATCAAGTTCCTCCTACCCATAGTAAAAGCATCCATATACATAAATCATGCCCCCATGCCACAGGCATTTGGTTTCTCCTGGGCGACAGAAACCAAAAGTTGGCAACTATGGCCCAAAACATTAAAAACATTGTAGGGAGAACACCAACCAGCAGAGATGTGTGTGGGTCTCGACTTGTTACTTTGATATGTGCCATCTACTTAACCATATACTATACTGTAACTATACTACTTTATGGTAATAATATTCCTTGAAGGCACTTACCTTTGTTATTGGTCTAATGTTCCCTGCCTACATTACATGTGTGTATTTTACTAATTTTAAAGATGTATTTTTCCTCTTGTTTTATTCATTTTATTCACATTTTAGGTTTGGAAATTATAAACAAACTTATTTTATGTATAATTCTATATTTTAATGTAAAAAATTCCATCTCCGTAAAACCACGAATTCAACCACTATTTACAATGTACAGGAAACGGCTGTGTCGTACATGTTGAAAATATCACAGAATGTTTGTGCGTGGGGTTTTCATGTTTATCCTTACATCCAGAATCTGGACAGAGAGTAGATATACTGAAAATAAAACTAGACTGCTCATCTAATTACGTGGAAGCTAGAACAGTTATTTTGAAACCACAAGTTTCATAGCGGATATTCACCTCTCAGTCTAGAGGAAGTGTGGGTGTAATAGTGGAGACACCTTTTGACATCACAAATAGCATTTAAGAAGATGATTGGATGTTCAATCTTTTATACACTGTTTAAATCCCTGTACTATCACAAAGCCTGAAATCCGGAATAAAAAGCAAAGATATACAGCTCACATCACTGAGGAGAGCTCCCATCGGATTAACATCTATTGGAGCATACAGCCAGGTAATCACTGACTTTTTTCATGCAGGAAAGGAAAATAGCCTAATAATATTTAAGACAACTGTGGGATAGGATGGGGGAAAATATTCATGTTTGTAAGAGGCCTCTAAACATGTTGTTACACATAGATCTTCGACTTTTGGTGGGACTATTTGAATTTTTTTTATCTACGGTATATATATATATATATATATATATATATATATATATATATATAGGACAGCTTCTTTATTACTACTGCTATCTTAAATTGCAGATTTCATTTTGACAGGACTTTTTTTTATATAAAGCTTATAATACATACTCCTAGGGAGAAAGAGGTTTATTATGGAATTGCTCTTTAAATGTAAATGAGATGTCATGATGTTATGACATAAATGAACAATTTCTTTATATTTAAGAATCATCACAATATTTATAGTTCAGTAGTAGTAGTTTTTTGTTAGAAGATTGGTTATATAAAGACACAAGTTACACCTGCCTAACACACACGCATTTACCCATAAAATGAGGCCTTGTCTTGATTCCCATAAATATCATGTTTCTGAGCATTTTATTTAAGTATCCTCAGGGCTCCAAAATGTTGTTCATGTGACTGTTTTGCATATAATTAGGTTTTAAGTATTTACCTTGGTTTTTTCAAGACGTGTCACTGATCTTCTAACAACGCATTTCTAAAAACAAGGTTTTGTTCACAGCCCGTTTTGTCCTGCATAAATAAGGAAACATAAACAGTACTAAGAAAAGAATGCTGCTTACGCCACAAATTATAGTGTACAAGCAATTAGCTGGCTGCAACAAAGGGTGGATAAAATAAGACAATTTCTCTGAAATCTTAACAACTAGGTTCTTCATATAAATGTATGTCAGATGTTGAATTGTAACGGCAACCTACCGCGTTTCAAAGGACACATGTATAATGTTTTATTCTTAAAAGAACAGTCTGTGAATTAATTACATGGTAGGACAAATGAAATCATTCTCCAACCAACTTTCCATTCGTGTTACATTTTATACATATGACCATTATTACCAAACATGTTTTTTCATAAATAGTCATTAGTGTTCTGCAGGGTTTTTGCTTGTTTGTTTTTACTCTGTCCCAAGGGAAGTATTGTGTTCAGTTTCATTTAAAACTATTCTTCAAGTGTTATGCTATAGCAGAATTCAGTTCTGTTTCATAACTACTATTGAAAGACAACCAAACAGAAATCTATGTCATTTCATGCTTAAATCTCTATTTTCACTAGACTGGGAAATACTTATCAGAAGCCCCTCAGTCCAGTCTTATTTTACACTTTTGTGTGCTAAAGGTTCCCCTCACAAACATACAACACTAGTTTTTTTTTTAGCATGGTTATGCCACCATTACCCTGCTTTTATTTTTGTACATATGGCAATCGTATTCCCTCTCCTACTTTCCTTATGTTTTCCCTGATTCATTTTCTCATGAAGTGATATCTCTTGAAGTTTTGTGACTTGCCTTTTGTGCTCTCATTGACAAGGAAAGGAAGGAAAGTTGACATAGGGGTCCAGGAGCCACTGCAGGGATAATTTATTGATAGCGACAGGTCTATGAACCCTCTCGACCTACAGAGGTTTCTCCCCTACCCCATAAGCTAGTTTGCTAGTAGGTATTTAGAGTAATAGTAGGCATTTAAAGTATTAGCCAAAGCTCCCTCGAATGATAAGTAAGTAAATTCTTGGTTAGATTTAGAATTTATTATTTTCAATAAGATGCCCATTTTATTACAATTACTCACCTGACTAGAGTAATTTATTTCTCACAGCAAGTGCACTAAGTATGCAATTGACAAGAACACATAGGGCATTTGCACCAAGTATAAACTATATTTTTATGTTTCCAATTCATCTGAATGTATTTTCCATACCTCTATTTATATAAATGGGTATACATTCTACCCTTATAAATAGCAGGCTAGACTTTTTTTATTTTTATGTGCATANCTATTGTTTATGTATTATTTTAAAGTTGATAGCCAGCCCAGTGGACCATGTGCGCTCTGTTATTAGAGCAGTGAATGTACTGCTCTGCTTTCAGCAATTCCATGACTTTTGCTAGGCAGCAGCAATCATTAAATTAATTAAGCAATTGATTGCGTGCTGCTTAGATATGGCCAAGCAAAAACTACCAGAATCACAGTGGTGGACCTGCTAAAGGAGGGACTTCCTCTCACATCAAAAACAGATAAACTGGACAACCTTGAGTATATTTTCTTTTTTTTTTTTTTAATCAATGGATTATTCTAATGCCAGCATTACAAACTGTACAATAGACTATCTGACAGATGTCGACATAACGCAGTGTTACTGACTTTTGGTTTCTCCCTCTAGGGAATTCACGCTTTTATTACTGTTGGGTGGGACTTGACGTCATAAAGTCTCGCCCTCCATAGTAATGATTTTTAGAATCTTTCGGATATTCTGGTAGANTCTGCAACCCTGACTTAACGACCCCACAATTTACTTCTGTTAAGCATTCTACAACATCATGTATACATTGCTCTAAATGTTGAATTAGAAAAATGTATACTAATATTTTTTTATATTTTTTTTTTTAGCAAATCAATGAAGAACATCCTTTTATGCGCTTTATTCATCAGTCTGGTCTTTGGTTATCCGGTAAGAAGAATTAATGTAATAATGGAGTAATACAAACATGCATTTTCTATAAACTCAGTCATTAATCTGTCATATTTTACAAACAGATTCCAGATTCTCCTTCCTTTAGCTCAGAAAATGTTGAGGTAAGTTGTCATCTTGATATTTGTTGTTTCTTCATGTATTTGATATCAATATGGGAACATTCACATATANATTTTGTTGTGGATTCTAGAAAAACAAAGGATTTTTTTTAACACCCCTTAAATGTTTTAGGTCAGTACATTTTTAACTGAGATCTATGTAATAAGGTTAAAAGTAGGATCAGTGTGTCCAAAATGTAGAAATGTATAAATATATTACTGACTGAGCAAAGAATGGCAAATAAATAGGTGCAAGGCATGCATCAAATATACAAAGAAAGACACAAGAGAGTAAACATGCATAGAACCATGCATAGAGAAGGGATATAGCTATTTTAAGTATATTAATGTGTTCAGCCAGGTACACTGAGCAATTTTCGAGAAGCATGTATTTAAAGCAGAGGGTGGTACATTTATAGGAAATGTGTAGTAAAATGACTGCACTGAGAGAAAAGTTCATAAGTTGACCAGACCTCCATCTAGAGTGGTAGAGGTTAAAACAGTAGAACACTTAAAACATGCTTGGGATGAATTTAAGAATATCCAAAATCTTAACATAGCATTACAATAGCCCCCTACTCCAGACTGAAGACTTCAAGGCTTGTGCAGAAGAGGTCAAAAGAACAAATTGGGGCGCAATGGGGAAGGCTAGGAAAAGAAAAACGTAATTGTTTGATGTAATCAATATCAAATCTTTAGCAAATATTCTAATAAATTTATACTCAGCACTATATAATATAATTTCAGTGTTTTAATGTGACACCTATTTCTGGATTATTTAAATTTGTCCTACTGATTAAAGAGCTTTCTATATAAATCTAACTTACTTCTAGCCTTTATAATCTGAACTGTATATAATTATATGTTATAGGTTAAATCTTCATCAGAATCCAACCTGCAGAGTTCAGAACAGCAGGTAGGTAAACATAGAATGTGAATTTTAAAGCATTAAATTCACTCTTGTACATGTCTCAAAGAATTATTGGTTGTGTAAGCATTTGTGTTTATTGTTCCAATCTTCCTAGCCATTTACTTATATAAGGAGAATCAATTTTCTTCAATTCATTTACTTATCTTGCCCCCACTTCACCAGTAAAGTGTGTCATTGTACAATGGGAAATCTTGCTTATCTGGAAAACATCACATTGAAATCTCAGAACTTCTTAGTCTGGCATGTGCACTGTAAATCTAATTTACATGCTACATTCATGTATAACATCATAAGTGGAGTAATATGATATAACAAACATAACAAGTCACAAATTAAGCATTTTAGTACCATTCATGTTAAATTGCCTAGAGGGTCTTAAATTTTTGGTTTGCAAGCCGACGTAATCTCTGGAAACTGATAGTGGTCCATTGACCACTGTGAGCTGCTTAACAAACAATTGCTCTCAGAGCATTAGGAGAACATGCAGTACAGAGTGTTACTCCCCCTGTCTCCATACAGCTTGACTGGCAGCTAGGACTTCATCCCAGCCACCTTGACTGCATGGTGTATGCAGGCAGGACATCAGAGAGAATCCTTTTCTTGATTCCCAGCTGCTAGTCAAGCATCTTGGATTTACTCTTCAATAAGATNGACAGTCTGGAGTCTGTTTGGGGGTTCTAATTTTATGGAGGTGGAGTGGGGTGGTCCCATTTTAGGTTTGGCTTTTAATACGAAAGGTGCGATGGTGATCTATGTATTGTGTATATAGGTCACTGGTGTGCTCTCTGTATTGTGGGGTTCAAAAAAAATGTTTTTTGGCACAGGGGTTCCAAAAGCAAAATAGTATGAGACCTAGATAGTACAGCTACTGATCTATATAACCCCATCTTTGCTCTACTCCATCTTTGTATACCACTTGCCTTCCCTGCCCTTTTTCTATGGATGTGAGACATATATATATATCAATACAGTTAAATAAATGTTTAATGAACTCTTTCTAATATTTTTCAGCTTGACTCGAGTGAAGAAACAAATGCACATCAAAAAACAGAGGAGGTTAGTGGGGGACAACAATATGAAAATGATGCTGATCAAGATCACATCTCAGTTGTTATTGATAGTATAGATATTGAAGAGCAACTAACAGATGATGGAGATAATGATGACAATGTTGTGCCTACTGTTTCCACTGGTGTCCAGAACAGCATGAATGAGGAAAAGGAGGAAGATGAATATGATAAACATGATGAATCTGGGAGTCACGAGGACAATGATGACCATAGTCCTGTAAGTGCTCTGTTCTATCTAGTTTAAATCCCCAGAATACCATGTATACTTATGCTACTTTATTGTGTGTGCGTCCATACAGGAAGTAGTTGCAAAGCAGACTGTATTATAGGTTTGGTTTAACTAATAATTGTTCTGATAACATGAGACGCTATATGGAAAGTAGCAAAGACGCTATATGGAACATGATCAATAACATGAGTTATAGTAAAAATAAAATGTGTGCATGCCATGTGGTTATACAATAACCATGCCATGGTTATACAACCATGTGCATACAATTATAATATACTTTGCAAAACAACAGAGGAAAATACATTTCAAGGTCTTAAAATTCTTTTATTCGTATTTATGTCATACAGGAAGTGACAGAAAGTGAGGACACCACAGGAATACATAAAAGTATGAAAGGTGAACAAAAGAATGAAGAGAAGGGAAAGAAAGGAACGGTAGAAAATGACATAAATCTAACAAGTGATGCTAAAGCTAGTGAACCCATAAATAAACATGATCACACAGATGGTGATACAAGTGAAGATGATGATCCTGACTATGTAGACACAGATGATCGTACAAGTAAAGAAGAGGATGAATATGAAGACAATGTAATCGTAAAATCTAAAAATAGTAAAGAGACTGATCAAGACTGCAACAATGACAGTAAAGAAAGTGCCATAAACAGCAAACTTAAAAAAAGTCAAGAGTACGGCTATGACTCACATGTTGAAGAAATGCAAAATGATGATTCAAACACATTATTGAATACAAATAGCGATTCCAGCTCAAATACAGATGTTATTATTAGTTCTTCTATAGAAAAAGACAAAGAAGGAATCAAGAAGAAAAAGAAAGGAAAGCTCAGTACAAAAAAATCTAAAGGCTCTGCAAACCCTCACGGAAGTAAGCAAAAAAATGAGGATACATCTGCTTCAATAACAAAGAAATCCTTCGAAAACAGAGATTCTGAAGTATTAGATAGTGTAGAGAGGTCTCTGCATAGTAAACTAGGAAACTCAAAAACATCAATTAGCCAGTCAAATAAAGACACAGAATCAAAAGACGTCCCTGACTCTGTTGAAGATGCTCACTCTCCAGAAGATACTCACTCTCCAGAAAATACTCACTCTCCAGAAGACACTCACTCTCTAGAAGACCCTCACTCTACAGAAGATACTCACTCTCCAGAAGACACTGACTCTTTAGAAGACCCTCACTCTACAGAAGATACTCACTCTCCAGAAGACACTGACTCTCTAGAAGACCCTCACTCTACTGAAGACACTAACTCCCCAGAAGATGTTAATTCACCTGAAGATACACAATCACAGGAAAACACTCATTCACTAGAAAATGTTCATTCATTAGAAGATACTCACTCAAAAGAAGACACACTCCTAACTGAAGGGGTTAATTCATCAACGAATGATGGTAGTCATTCACTGGAACACTTTCACCCATCAAATGAAGATATCACCCAATCTAAAGAGTCGGATGAAGATGTCACTAAATCAGTAGAAGTTATCAAGCAATCAGTGAGTAACAGCAAGTCAAAAGAAAATGTCAGTCAATTAAGCCATAGCCAGTCCAAAGAAATTCTAAAAATGAAAAATACAAAACAAAAATCCATAGAAGATCTAAGTAAAAGTATATCTGTGGAAAATAAAGATGACGATATATCTGTGCAGGATAAAAGTGAATCAAAGGAAAATATAAGTAGTGAAGCAAATTCCAAAGACTCTGAGGGTGTTGATTCTGCAGAGGATGATGGGAAATTAGGTGACCCTAATACCACAAAAGAACAATTGAGAAGCAGTGAGTCAACAGAAGCTAAAGGGTCTTTTAAGCTCAGGTCCATTGTGCATGAAAATAACTCTTCCAGTAAGTCAGCAGAGCTCACCAGTTTTTCCAAAGAGAACTCTGCAGAAGAAACTGATTCAGCTGAAAATGATGACAAAGAGACTATGACTTCAGAAAATGATGAAAGCCATTCTAGAGAAAGTGATGAGTCAGTCCAAGTGAGACACAATAGTGAATCCAGTGAGTCTGAAGATGTTAGTAGAGCTTCAATTAGTTCTGAAATTGATAGTAGAAGGTTAATGTTTGATGTTTATCAGCGTAAAGCTATTGGAAATGATAATGACTGTCAGGATGGTTATTAGGACCTATGCTTCATGATTATCTTTACTGTATGAAGAAATAAGCAGTTGACTAACAATTTACAATAACAGTTGATCAAAAGTAACTAATACTGGAAGTCAAAATTCTGCCCACTGATGTGAATGTGTAGTTTGTCTTCCACAGTTACAGTCCAGTACATTAAGTCTGGTAATACAAAAAGACTTCATGGTTTAAGTCATCCTAGCTTCCTTATAATAGGGATAAAAAGCATTGATAAACTAAGTGCCACTAAATCCATAACAATACCTCAAAATAGTGTAGTCATTATTAGATATGTGTGACTATTATAGTCACAAAGTAGCACTGGAAGGGAATAAATAATAACCAAATACTGTGTTCTTTCAATAATTTTCAGTATTGTAAAATGCAATAATATAAAATGTATCAAACAGACACATCCTTGAAAACCAGGCTATTGGCCATAAATTGCACTATAGGATGAACAAGGTTTTTTTAAGCTCACACTTAACAGTTTTAAAAAAATACTTTATTAAGATGTCCAAAATTTAATCCAATATTGAACTTTTTACCATCTACAGTATTTCTATGGAGTTAATGAACAAAATGAAACCAGAATGACTTATACGCGAAACAAAGTGTTTGCAGTCTACAACTATTAGTTGCCCACATAGCATACATTGCACAATTTTTCTTTTTTTTTTATTTTAAAGGTAGTGCATTTGCAAATTTGTATGTGCACTTTTTTATTCTCTTTAGCCCAAATGATATCATGTTCAGATGAAAATATAAAAAATTTAAGTACTATATGGTATGATTTATATAGGGATTTTGGAGACAATTATTTTTTCATTAATTTAATTTCTGATATTTATTTATATAAAAGATGGCTATTGATGGCAGTCCTAATGCATTCTGGGTGTTATTAAGTAATGACTAGGCATGGGTATATTTTAAATACATCACAAATAAATTAAAATTAATAATGTATTTTTATTCCTATTAATATTATAAAAGTAAATTTGTAATGTCTTGTTATGGATGAGGCCTTGACCGATATATTTATTGCATATATATTATTTTAAATACATAATTGCCTATATTTTTCTCCCAGTTATATCTCAGTTAAAATATGTAATGTAATTTGACAAAATACATATAGCTGACATTTCAATTGTTTCTCTAATATCTGATGAAACTGGGTAAACCAGAAATTGTAGTATATGGAAAATAGTTTACATATTAAAGATATATTATATATTTTATAGTTTTTGCATTACTGTGACCATTATATAAATAACAAAGGAATTGAAAGTATCTGTGCAAAAATGTATTTAATTTTATATATAAATATATAGAGATACTGTAATATTGATGTCAAGTAAATCTGTTGAGAAAAAATGGTACTGTAGAATTATTCTGTATATTCAGATTTTTTTTATAAAGTTTTTAAGTAATCTTTCAGTGTTGTGTATATTTATTTTTACTAAACAGTTACAAGTTAAGGAGGAATAGATTTAACAGAATAAATGAAATAATTAAGGTGATCACTATCACTTGGTGCTTGTAGTACACGTTCCCAGGCCACTCCACTGCTTTCGCCAGCTCCTCTGTGCAACCATTAAAGGGCCACTCGGACCTGCTGGGCTCGCAGTCAGATGTGGGGCTTTATGGTCTCACCAGGTGCACTGGCCGTGCCGTGGGATTAAACAATACCTTCCCTTCCTTAGCTGGGTTGGACATTGCCCATGGGGAAACAAGCGTGTCCCTTCCAGGTCTTCCTCCACCTCGGTACTGTGATCTTTCAGATCTGCCCAATCACACAGGGACGCCAACTTTTATACTCCAGACAGGCCTCGCCAATGGCAAGTTTTCTAGGCCTGTGGTACACATGTGATTCTCCAACACTCAGGCACCTGATCTTGCACCTGCTGCTCATTAGCCAATTAGTCTAGACATGACACATCATCACCTCTACTTCACCTGAACAACAGTAACAAGTCAGAGCCAGACATCTTCCCTTTGCTCAACTTAACCCCCTGTGATACTGCTGGGGTCACCACATGTAAGATACTATTACTTATAATATGACTGAATGTATTAACAAAATAGACACAAAGGCAGGATTTGTAAAATGGGCGTCACTTCTATTTGATTTATGGTTAGCTGGACAATGTAGGAAAGTAATAAAAAAGGCAAGTCAGCTGCGAAATGCCTTTTCGCTAAGAATTGGAAGTTGTATCACCCTTCTTGAATGTCAGAGCTTAAGGCTTCAAGTTGGTTTGTCACAAGGATGGAAAAGATCTGCTACCACCCAATTACCATGATGATCTCTTTTCCCTTGTCTAGCATAGACCCCCCCAATGCCTTGCACTTCCCTTCTGTGTCTGCCCTGGCTGGCACTTCTCGCTTTTGTCTTAATCTAAACATCCTCCTACCCTCCTCCCTGCCAGCAACCCCATGTGTCCTCTCCTTCTTTGCCCTGTAGTATTCCACCTTTGCTCTTTCTTCCTCTTTTTTCTTCTTTAGCCATTCTGTGGAATCTTCGCCTCCTACCCCTTAGCTCATAAACCCCTTCATCCACTGTTTTGATTGCATTTTTTATTTTCCTTTATGCTGGGGTTTTTTTTTGTCCCCCTTGGTCAACTACCTTTGTGACCCAGTCAAAAAATTTAGATTAGATTTGTTTGACATGATCTACCCTCTGCAAAACCNTGCTGNTTGGGGTCTTCTAAGTTATTTGATTTTNAATANCCNACAATGTATTTTTTTAACAAGGTTTCCATTAATTTCCCTATTACTGATGTTAGACTAACTGGCCGGTAGTTGGCTGCCTCTTCCCTACTTCCACTTTTATGCAGAGGGACTACATTTACCAATTTCCAGTCTTCTGGAATCTCTGCTGTTGCTAACGACTGGTTAAATAATTTAGTTAATGGTTGTGCCAGCACCCCTCTAAGTTCTTTTAGCATTCTAGGATGTATCCCATCCAGCCCCATTGATTTATCAACTTTTAGTTTAGAGAGTTCAGTTAATACCTGCTCCTCATTAGGTAACTGTTCTACCAGATTACCCTTTCTGAAATGCACTGGCCAAATCTACTAATAGTACAACATTGGCACCAGCTTTATCTATGTTCCCTGGACAGGATTTTCAGAGGAAATGTCCCTATTTGTCATTATGTACACAATTCAAATTATTTTTATCTGTACTCTGTATAAGTCAATTATTGTTGATAATAATTATAAAAATGTAAAACTGTACACGTATTAGTTTTCAACTTAAGGAACTAAGTGTCTGCACAATGGAAAAATCTGTAATATATAGATTGTCAAAAATCACATATATTTCATGGTGGATACACCTTAAACAATACAAGGGGATACATTGAGGTAGGCATTATGGTTTTCTATAAAAAATTATTGGCCTAATCGCCAGTGGAAAGGGGCAGGGCTTGGGTGAAGTTCAGGCTGGGCTGGGGTGGAGCTGTGGGACATAGAACCTAATGTTTATTTATTTCAATCCCACTACTGGATGTATTTGTAGGACAGACAGGTTTTAGTATATTCTATGAACAATGCTACCAGGTTTAAAACAATGAGAACCGAACCAGCATCATAGAAAAACTAAATATAGGCCAACGTGTTAACTTCTGGAGGCCATATCTCCAAATGGACTTAAATATTACAGTATACAAAGTGAAACAGTTATCCGGCCACTACCTGACTTCCGAACACAGAGTGGCAAGGGCACCAGCGTGCATATGGTGTGCACTTGTGGATTCCTTAGCACATATCCATCCCCTGGCCTAGACTACCCACCACTCACCTAACTTATACTAGGTGGACGGGGAATGGTATATTTAAATTGTACATTAGGGGCAGGGTTTGTGGGGGATTCTGATCCACACAAGTCTCTTAAGGTAGAGGTATAGCAGCCTATGCATTTAAAAGGGTAGTTGATAGCCTCCCATTTGATGTAGTAAAGGCTACCACAGTAGAACAATTTAAACTTGTTTTAAATAAATATAAAGATATTCTAAATATTCACCTAAATAGCTAGCCGCACTGCATCTTTAGGGTTTAAAATGCTGCTACATTTCATGTAGGTCTCTCTAAAGCCCCATAAATATATGACTTAAGCTGGCCATACACCAGAAAGATAATCTTTCCAATCAACAGATAAATGACCCTCACAGCAGAAATCTGTTAGATGTGCACTCATTAAATGCATGTTTTGTGAGTACACATGTAACAGATTTCTGCTGTGAGGGTCATTTATCTGTTGATTGGAAAGATTATCTTTCTGGTGTATGGCCAGCTTAATGCTCGTACAATGCTATTACAGATCACCCCTGAGTCTTCAGAAAGACCTGATTTGGGACTAATCCTCAAAAGTTACTGTTTCCAAGACAAGACTTCTTCCTGCATATGAATCAAAACAAGGTATCAGGATGAAGCAGAAAGCAGACCTCATTGAAAACTGCTTGACTTGATTTTATATAAACAAAATAAATGATTTACAGAACACTAATAACAGAGTTATTCTAGTAAGTTAACATCAATAAAATAAAAATATGTGACAAAAATGTGTCATTTATTTAATTTTCTGATGATGCAGATGAAGCTTGATTGAAACCTTTATTTGATGAATGGGCAACAAGAATATTAGATTCTAGAGGGTTTTTTTTGGAAGGCAGCCTCGTGAGTAATGATATGCCTGGTAGCAAACAATTAGAATGATTAGTATGTACAATGTGTTGTTCTAGCTGGATTATAACAATGATTACAACAATCTGATAGGATTGGTTGCTACAGACCATCCACAGAGTTTAAATTTGCACAAACCTGTGCCATTCAGCAGCATGAAGATAGTGGCTGTAAAGCTTGCATAGAACTAAGAAAGTACTGTCAGGTATGTTCTAAACCTGTATGAGTGTAACATTATTTTTTACACTTTGCATAGTAGATTTTGGAATATATTTTAAAATGAAGATATGTTGTTCTTTATCAAATTCCCTTTCACATTGAATGATAATTTGATTATCTCAATTATGTATATATCTATATCCTGTGCCACTGGTTTCCTATATCTGCTGTAAATTGTAAAGTTACTTTAAAAAAAGTTTAAATTTAAAACATAGCACATGTCCAGAATATATGTTCAGATAATTAAACCAATGCAGACATGAGCGACTAATGTAACCACATGTAAGAACATTACCGTCACGTCACCCCTTGCATAAAAATGTTTAGGTCTTTATTGTCTTTTAAAGAAAGTGTTTAACTTACTATAATTTGAACTTGTGATTGTGTTCATGCATTGGGCTTTTGTATTGATTCCCTCATAGGTAATTTTTAGCACATTTCCACTAAAAATGTGGAATAAATTGTCTTCTGTGTAGTCAGCATGAATTGGTGCTAAAACTCCACTTAAGTGCTAGAAGGATATTGTTCTAGTGTATGGTGCCAATGATGGGGAGGTCTTGCCAAGGAAAAATCACCACATTGATCAGCACCAATATACACGTGAACAATATTGTTCTAGTGAGTGCCCAGCTTTAGTTATTGGGACATTCATTAGATATTTACAGTATGTGTTGTTTTTGTTATCCATGCTTCATTTGCTTGACTCTTCTGTGCTTTGTTTGGCACATCATAACCTACATTCTCATTTGTATTTTATTCAGACTATTCTGTATAGTCATGGCAGGTTAGATGCTAGTAAAGATTAAGTAAGATGTAACCAGTACNAATGAAATTTTGTCAACATTCTAGTTATACTTATAGCTAGACACAAGGCATTAGCAGGACTGGGGGGTTGATAGGAACTTATAATTGCTGCTTCTCCTAACAGGCTATGACAGACTCTGATCACAGCCTGGAGGGGAAACAGCATAAAGCTGTAGTTCATAAACAAAGTGCTAATGTCATCAAGCCCCATAGTAACGATCAGGNCTTATGTAGTGATTTCTATTATATAGAAATGCAGACTTTGCAAACCCTGAGATATATCTTTTTAGAAAAATAAACAGTACCTTGTGTAAACTTGCATTTGTTAACTTATGATCTACTATTTTCACTCTCTTTTTTACTGTTTGTAGTTACAAAAATGAAAATACTGCTTCTGTATGGATGTGTNATAGCTCTCATCTGTTTGGTAAGTGCAAATATGCATAGCTACAGTACCAAATATACAATCATTAAGAGCAGGTAGCATGTCAGCAGGTTGCATATGGTATTACTAAATAGCAAATATTAAAAAGAATACATAATAGGCTTGTGCATACAATCCTATAACATGTGTGTGCAAGAGTATTACATTCCCCTCGCAAGCATGAACCTACCGTGGTCCTACCTAAATCTTATGCACCCGTCCCACATAAAATTTATGTAGTTAGAATAGCAGATGCTTAATTTACTGATGACCAAACCTTATCCGATGAGTGAGTTGCTAATGGCTTCTAAAGCAAAGTTTGCACACAGATCAAGATCCATGCATTCTAGAAACCACACTGCTAATTACTATCACATTAATTAATCACATGGACAGTTTTTCAATAGTCCTAGTTTTTTGTCTCAGGCAAACATTACGGGCAGTGGTTCATAAAAATCGTTTCACAGAAATGAATAATGAATATAATAATACGTATATTGGGGACAGCTATTGACACGAAAGAATAGAAATAAGCATATTTTTTATAATTTTGTGTCATTGCGTCTGCAATGTATTTAGCTTTTGCTGGGTGTATGATGTCACAGATCAGTATCCCACCATTAAGTCTGACATAAGAACTCCACATGCTTTNATAGTAAGTGGTACGCAAGTGAGAGTTAGCTTACCATATAAGTAAGTATATGTGTAAAATAATATGTATAAGTTATCTATCAATGTCAGTGATTGGAGGAAGTAGGTGTTACACCCGTACCAGGCCTGACCTTCGTAGGGCATCCCATTGCCTGCACATAGTCCTGAATCACAGAGGAATCTCCACATAGCCCAGTGCCTACAGTCAATTGCTAAACATATCACTGAATATTTTGTTCTAAATTTTAATCACAATGGGCTGGACTCAGCTTTTCACTCTCATGACTTACACTCGTGAGTTACACTCTCATGGACAAAACTATGCTGAATTGCAGGG
>JABWIB010006062.1:8821-31204 GCA_016617825.1 Platyplectrum ornatum
ATTCTCTATAGATAACCACCATAGGACCATGTATACAGCTAGTGGTTATCTATGGATCATTGGATGTTTCATACCTTAGAGAAAGATACCCGGCGTATAAGACGACCCCCCCACTTGGAGGCTTGTTTTCCGGAGCTGAAAAGTAGTCTTATACGCCAGCAAATACAGTAATTCTATAAACAACAGAAACCGTTTAAATTTCATTTATTATTGTCACATGTGTCTTTTAACAGTACAGAGATTTGATCCATTTGTACACATTATTACAATTTAACAATGGTCAACAAGACTTTGATGTATAACAAAATACATAAAAGAAAAACAGCAAAAAAATTACTGGAAGCTAAAATACACTAAATTAATCTAATCCAGAGACTGTAAAAAGACAAAATCTAAAGCTTACAAAACTCAAACAAACAAATATTCATTTTACACAAAGATGTGCAACAAACCTAACTCAGCTCAGCTCAACTCATTATCCATCTGCATATAGACAGTAGCATCATTGTAAGGCTGCTTAGCCATCCATCTGTAGTTACAGGCAGAGTTTCACTTGGCTATTTTAAATTGTTGTGAGGGTTTTCAGTGAGTGAAATATAAAGGTTTGGATTTTAATGGCCTGCAATAATATATGCCTTATTCTCTGGCACACTATAGGTGTTGCTTGGCCATGGATGGCAGGGCATGCTAGCTTATACAGAGCACAGAGCATTCTGTGAAGGAACATACGAACATACGAAACTGATATATATATATATATATATATATATATATATATATATATATATATAAAAGCAGGCACTCATGGACTCCTCATTCAAATTTTCATAATGATGTTTATTAAACCGACGTTTCAGAGGCTACTTGCCTCTTTCATCAGATTAACAAAGAATATATTAGTATAAATTACCATGGCTTTTATATTAGTATAAATTAGTGTCCGGGAATAGGACTATATGCACTGATACTTAATATAACNTGCATATAATACAGCATCATTGAGGGGAGTTTCTGGGCAACCAGAAACCCCCCCTGCTTTGCCTCGGGAGGTATATTTAAATTAAGGAATTTGGGCAGGGTTGCAGGATACTCATGTGGATAGCAGAAATTTTCATTTTGAAAATAGATATAAAAATTCTTTGCTAATTGAATTTTCTTATATAAGATTTCAAAAGGGTGGGGTTGTATTATTGTGGGCAGTTGTGGTTTCTCACATGATATATTGACAGTTTTTTACATGGATGAGAACTGAACCTGATGTGCATTATCCTTTGCAAAATGAAACCTTTAACAGAAATATCACATTTATCTTAAAATAATTGACCTTTTGTTCTTGAACCCACAGGTTTAAATCATAATGCATATCATATATCAGCTAAATACATGTTGTCACATGTGAATGAAACCTGTCCTTCCTGTTTTTGGTTAACACTTTGCAAACCCAGGAATTGAATGAAATGAGATTGGTTCATATAATTTTACTGAATTGCCTATAAAATCATAATTTATATATTTCTATGTATTTTTTTTTTTTTAAGTTTTATATTGATATACTAGCTAATATAGCTGATACCTGAGCCCTGTCCAAAAGTTCTTTCAGTCTCATCCTCATCCAGGTGAAAAACATTTTGTAAAGCAGAGTGAATAGAACCTTTGATTTTTCTTTTCTTTTGCTTTCCAATCATAAAGTAGATATATGGGTTGATGCTGCTACTAAAGACTGTGCATAAAATGCTGATATAGAAGAAATTCACGGTATGAAAATCATTTGGCAAAATGTTCAGGTACAAAAATAGCCAAAGGAATTTGACAGGCACAGAGGCAACAAGAAAAACAAACACAGAAATGATTATGATAATATAGAGCTTTGGAGCTCTGCATGTCATAGATGTCTTTTGGACCTTAATAAGTAGTATAGTGCTGGATAGCAACATGACTGGAAGTGAGACACCCATAGATAAAGCAAATGTCATTGCCTGAGTTCCAGTACACATAACTGATTTTGATGTGAAAGCCTTTGGTGAGCAAATCAGATTTTCTAGGCAGCTTTGGAGACTGGCAATTAACCACATAGATAAACAGACAGTTGATGACTGATGCTTTGGACGGCAACAGCGGTACCAAATAGGATAAAATACAGATAGACATCTCTCAACACTAATTGCAAGTAGAAAGAATATGCCTGCTTGGTATGCACCATCATATAATATCTCTAATACAATAGTAATATGAGGGATCCCTGGAATAAAGGGATGCAAACCTATCAGTAGATCAAACTGGAGGATTAAGAGAATGGAATTAAATAGGAGGTAAAGAAAATCAGCAATCATCAGATTAATGATATACACCGTGAACTTGTTTCTTGGAATTCTGAAGGAAAGAAACCAAAAGGCAATTCCATTTCCGAGCAATCCAAAAAAGCAGAGAGTGAGGATACAGCAGGTAGCAATAGCATAATGGATGTCAGTGGGGTCATCCAGACCTCTATCCTGCGTTTCATTGAAATCGCTTTCCTCAATGTTGAAAATAAACATGAATTTCATTTGGCACGTGGAAGATGTCCTGGCCAATTTCCCGCCTAAATCACAAAAGGTAAACAAAGTTTTCCATTCAGTTTTCCATATATATATGAGAATGAACAATAAAAAAAACAAAGCTAAAACAATTGAACAACTATTGAGTGGGACAAAATGATAACTGACTAGTTATATGGGACCTGATTCAGAGTTTTTTGCGGCCGCACATGGCGGCCGCAAACTCCGTGCTATTCAGAGCTGCGCAAAAGCGCAGCTCTGAATAGAGTGCAGGGAGAGGGGCATGCCTTATGCCCCGCTTCCCTGCGCTCAGTAAAAAGACGCAGAGGCTCCGGACGCCCCATACTGCTCTGCTGAATTTGTTTAATTGTCAATAAACAGTTCAATCACCACATCAAAGATAATTGGAGGCAGCGGTGCAAGAAGCTAAGCAGGCTGGGCCTGTCTGTGCAGCCTGAGTATTGTAAGCATAATACTCTTCTTAGTCCATCTATGTTTATATTTAGACATAAAAGAGCTACTTCCCCAACACATTAACAGACAGAATACTGTGTATGTAAATGGTATAGTCCCTTTTCAGTTTTATAGTCTTCATATGGGCTAATGGGAAAGGGAGTATTACATTGTTTGATTGGGATAGTTCACATTAGAAACTGAATAATGTATAGATTGTATTATATTGATTATAAAATATGGACCAGTTCCAGAGTTTAAAAAAAGAGAGGAAAGAATAGAGGTTCAAGATGATGCTTCCTAGCTCAAGTATAAATAACAATGTTAAAGTAACACTGTCAGTATCTGTGTGCAATATGCAAAAGTATTTTCCTTGTATGCAAAGAACAACATTCAATTTACTGCCCCTTAAATTCAACATGTTTTTTTTTCCTAGATGTAACTTCTTAACTTCTCTTATTTTCTAGTCTTGGATCTAGTTCTACATTTCTATTATATAAATAATTGCATGGTGACTTACCAAGACTCTATATACAAATTATAACTCTTCACTCAACTCAATATCTGCTGATAAAAAATGATTGAAACAATTAGTTATTATTAAAAATAATATTTTATTACAATGTACACAAAATGGTTTTCATGCTTTGTTTGTTAGATAACAATGGTAGAAGTGAGAAACTATATGGTGGTACCTCATACTGCTTTTCCTAAGAGGGAAGGTCCACTTACAAAGTCAGCCCAGTCTGTCAGAAATTGAATTGCCTTTCTATATGGATGAGTCAAATGCATTGTGATATTAGCTCGGAACACGAGCAGCATGGAAATCTCCAGCAGCCTGACTGAAATTGAATTAATCTTTAATTTCTCAAATTACATTTTTTTTTATTCTATACGTGGCCCATTTATCTGGCTAGAAATATTTCTTAATTCCTTAGATTGATAAAGTCATCTTCTGGCCACAAAGCTAAATGAAAATAATGTGCCAATAGCAGTATGTGTATGAAGTCAGACAGTATTAATTAATTAATTAATCTAGAGATTTGGGAGTCAGAACCAAACATGTGTAAGTGTAGACCTGTGCAATTTTAACAATTTTGCATGCAGGAAGAAAAATTTTTCAAGTTTCATTTGTAAATTGAGAGATGAACTATTGTAGAGATGAACATTTTAATTCTAAACTTTTATGTTAAAATTCACTTTATTTATTTTCACTTGCACTTCAATATGGTTTATCTCAGGTTTGCAAGTGTGGCTGTTTTGTCATTACTCTCATACACAGCCCCTGGTACATATTACATGAGAAGTATAAATGATAAATGTTTATTTAAAAAACGCATTAGTTCAGGATTTTTTTTCCGTAAAATATATATTAGTGATATTTGATAATGGAAAACAATATTGTAGAACCATTAAATGCAATATCATGTTTATACTCACATCATAATTATCATGTAAAGATTAATACATGACCTGTCAATTCTATGTTGAGAGATATTTATGCATGCAGATTACATTTTAACTTTTAACTTTAAAGCAATGTATTTCTATTAATTGGCAATTAGATAATTTATTATTTATTTAGTACATGTATCTTCTACCTGGGTTGCTAAGGAGTAAATTTTATAATTATTTCATTGCAAATATTTCTGACTGTTCATCTACTTTTTAATACAATATTTCTGTATAGCATCAGCTACTCAAGTACAAAAGAAACTTTAGATAATCTGAATTATTATATTTAGTTACCTTAAAGTTCTAAATATGAAAAAACTAAGCAAACAAAACCATAGAGATGTTAGAGATGTGTGTGTAAGAATAAACAAGGAATTTATCAGCAACATTTTATAAAATTATCTAAACATAAAACAGCAATGGAACTGTAGATTATTTACACACAGTGTTTAATGCTACTCCATAGGATTACTACAAAAGTATATAAAACATTTCTATTAATTATAATGTATAAGCCAGTATTAAATATATAATTTCTCAGATTTTTTTTAATTTATGATTTTCTAAAACCATAGTTGAGTACATTACCTGCTGTCTGATGCAGGAACACAGGATATGGCTCTTCCTTGGTGTATAAAATTAAGTCATATGAAGATTAGCCCTTGGCATTTGAAGTATTATTGTCTATGTTCTAGAAACCTGAGCATGCTTTCTTTATTTGAAATACCTATTGAACGCATTTCTAAAGTATTCAGAATTTTCTTTTTCAATTGGTGTAGAGTAGTTTATTGTTAAGCATATTTTTTTTACAATTAGGCTTATATATATATATATATATATATATATATATATATATATATATATATCTGAATTATTATTCCACTTATTTTAATTCAGTTTTTAGTTTAACAAAATTATTTCAATTGTGCTTTTTTATATTAAACTATGTTATTCTCTCAAAACATATAATAACATATGACCAGATCCAGACTTACGAACTAAGGACCTTACTACTAGTGTAAATGTACGAGTGGACAAAACCATGTTGAAAACTTGAAAACTTACACTGTTATTAGACTTGTGCTAGAAAACATCATCTCTCAGCTCTAATACTGTTAGCAACTAATGAAATTTACTTTCCCTGCAATTCAACATGGTTTTGCCCACTCATAATTTTATGCTCATAAATTTCTTAGTTTGTAAGTCTGTATCTGATCTTTTCATCCTATTCCAAGTCTTTAATCTAAGTTCATATTTTAATCCAACACAGGAAACATCCAAAAATGTATGTATTACTCCTATTATCAGTTAAAAGTAGGAGATTTACAATATAATCCAAAGGAAAGTAACTGTGTAAATTAAACCCAGCTTCACTGCCAGGGTCCCACCATGAACTAATATAGAAATAACTGCTTCACGTGTTTCTGTACTAGATAGAACTTAAATAAAAAACATCTTTGTAATTCAGCATTCCACCAATCAAAAAAAACGATTCCATCAGGTACAAAATACTGTTCCCAGGTTTGCAACAAATAGGGGCTGATTTTCTCATTACCATATGCGCTTTTAGCAGGGCTAAGCCCTGCTAATTGTTAGCGCAGCCTGCACCATGTGTGTTTTGTGGGGGGTTTTTTCATTCATGAAAGCCGGCAGTGACTGCGAGTGCACATTAGCAGATGCTCCAGATACAGCATCCGGAGCATCTGCAATTTTTAGAATAGCGCAGGGATGCAGGGCATACGGCATGCTCCTCTCCCTGCGCTGTATTCAGAGCTGCGCTTTTGCCTTGTGAATCAGGTCCTTAGGACCGGATTCGTGCAGCCGCCAGGTACGCAAAATTCAAAACTGCGCAAAAGCGCAGCTCTGAATACAGCGCAGGGAGAGGAGCATGCCGTATGCCGATTGGCGAATCTTCGCGTCCTTAGTCACTATTGGACCTGATTCAAAGTATTTGGCGGCTGCAGCTTTCATGAATGAAAAAAAAAAAAATAAAAAATAAATAAATAAGTAATTTTAGTTAAATAATATTAGTTAAATTAAAAAAAAACAGACACACTTTAATATTTTATTTTTTTTATTACATTTACTTTATTTGTAACTTTTTTTTACAGGTAATGAGGCAGGTAATTGTCCATAGGACATTACCTGCCTCTCGGTGTCTGCGCTACCCTGCACCATGTCCTGATTTTCAATTAGCAGGGCTTAGCGTGGAACGCCCCTTTTCTCATTTGCATGGAGCGGAGTCGCAGAGGGAGGGAGTCGAGCTTTGCGCCCAACTCTGTGCCATTAAGAGCCGATCTGCGAATCTTCGCCAGCCAGGCTGGCGGAGACACAGGTCCTTAGTCACTATTGGACCTGATTCAAAGCTTTGCGCCCAACTCTGTGCCATTTAGAGCCGATATGCGCATGCGCAGATCGGCGAAGATTCGCGTTGAATCAGCCCCATTGTAAACAAGTGTTTAAGCTTAGGAGTGGAGTATTATGTACCTGGTGGAATGGGTTATGATGGAAGGTATGACATTGTAATATGTTTTTCTCAATCTTAGAAAGGGTGTGGGCTGCACCACAATTATTTTTATCCATTACTCGCATGAATGTGTTGCTAAGACTGTTGCATAGCACGGTTTATGTCCTGCTTTCCATTGCTGTGCTCTGGTCTTTGCTGTGAGCTAATTACTGTGTATGTATCCAGTTGCCTAGCAACAGCTCACAAAGCCTGCACAGGTGAGATCACGTCACCATCCAAGGTTTTTATCCAATTCCTCCAGCCCTGATTATTAGTGGCAAAATATGAGACTCACATGGTAATCCTATGTTGTTTGACAGTGTTTTTTGGACAGGATCCAGCGATTTGCCTGAAGGGGGAACTTAAGCTGGTTGATTGCAACCAAATGATTGGAAAATCCAAGATACTGAATTTTGTTATGACTGGCAAACACATGCACGCATTTAACAGCCTAACCACCACCAGGAACCTGGGACCTGATTCAGGGTTTCTGGCCCTTTAATTCAGAGCTGCGCAGAAATGCAGCTCTAAATCAAGCGCAGGGAGAGGGGTATGCCATATGCCAATGTGATGATGTAACACTGCTTCAAAACTACCGAGGAGGGAGGCGGGGTGACTGCCGGCTGCCCGTCCTCCCGGTTTTTATCCTTGGGGAGGTTTTTTCTTTCAAATAATTTTTTTTTCCACTACTCTGCTGCCCTGCTGGTCTGAGTTCACCTAATGGGCTTCCAGGGTACAACAGCAGCACCTGCAGCCACATGAGTCCTGGGAACCCCATGGGCCCCTGGATCCTCATGGGCCCCAGTGCCTTGCACCTGCTGCACCAATGGTAGTTCCGCCTCTGGCTTACACTAAACCAGGGTAGTTAGTAGTAATTTTAGCACCGTTCACACTAAGCACACTACCCGGGAAGTTGGATGAATTACCCAGGTAATAGTCCTCTGTGTGAACGGTGTATTAGTAATACTAGTGGACTAAATCCAGGCGTCCCAACCATAAGATCTGGCCTAAATATTTATTTACCATCCCCAAATAAAATGTTGATGCAGTATTCATAAATACAAAATAGTATCTCCCTCACAATATAGCCCCAATAAACAAAAAATGTAGAATAAATAGTTAAACAATTATAGTGAAGAGAACTACCCTACTGACCTAAAACCCATTCACAAATAAAAAAGGGAGAAGAACAAGGTCAGTTAAAATACCAACTGCACATACAAAACTGTTAATAATGTGTTAAACATTACCTTCTCCCTTTACATATTTAATTTACATATGTAATTGTGTTACATATGTAATTATATTTAATTTACATTTGTAATTATACTATGACACTAATTACGTTACGTTCATGTTAAATCTGCATGATGTTTTTTCAAATAATAAAAATTTGTTATTAAACATTTTATGGCATCTTATAGCAATAGTTTTTAGCCTCATTTAATAAAAATTTTCACATTATCATTACTGAATTTAATAATAAACTCAGGTGTCCATAAGGTTTTTGGTATTTTATAAATTTTTTGACAAATATGTACTTATGTGTTTCAGGGTTTTTTTTTTATATTTATTTTTACCAATGTTATAAGATCCATTAAGGGGCCGATTCAATCCCGCGCGAAGATGTGAAAAAACGCAAAGTGCGCTTTTTCCCATCTATTACGGGACTGAAACCTCGTGTCTTTTTGTACGCGGCTCAAAGAGCCGCGAACGAAAAAACGCGAGTTTTCCTGCCTTACGCAAATAGCATAAGGCAGTAAAACATCGCGCAAAGGGGATTGAATCGGCCCCTATGTATGCATAACATAAGTCAGGACAGGGAGTTAGACCCCAGGAATACTGAGTAACGACAAGTAATACAAGAACATTTATGATATGACACAATACTGTGGCTTTTATACTAGGAACTATACAGGAGGAGAAATGGAACAAAAGGATAAATTAGGGTAACAAGAAAGGGATCACCTTGATGGGGAAGGGGATGAGGACCCTGAGAAGACTCATGACCACTATCTCCAGGTAGGGGGACTGCATAGTACCGATACCACAGGGTCCAGGGGGGAGATTTACTGAGGATCAATATTGCTGCTGATGAACAAATTGTGCAGGATTAATTAGTTTTTCCATTACTTATTATATAGTTGTCTAAACCCTGGGTTTCACATGTTGGCTTACAATGAAAATCATGTGGCTGATCCAGAATTGTGGAGTAAGGCTAAAACAGGTAGACCTGGACAAAANCAAACACTGAACTGCAGGGGGAGGCACATATAAACTGAGAAAAATTACAGTTATTAGGTGAAATTTCCTAATTTAAAAAAGTTTGTGAAATGTTTGTGGAAAAAGAAGTGCTTTACCTGCATGCAATTAAATAAATACATTAATTAATTATTTATGTATCATCACACACATTCCTACATGGTATTACTC
Organism: Platyplectrum ornatum; assembly: GCA_016617825.1. Taxonomy (NCBI): domain Eukaryota; kingdom Metazoa; phylum Chordata; class Amphibia; order Anura; family Limnodynastidae; genus Platyplectrum; species Platyplectrum ornatum. The sequence goes on from JABWIB010006062.1 coordinate 18,203, forward strand.
AACTCCACACTTTCACCAAAAAAGGTGTAAGTGCAACTCTGGATCAGCCCCTATGATTCCATGCATGTAAAAATAAATAAAAAATTATTTTAGATTGAAAACATTTTGGGGGAAAAAAAATCATTGTACTTTGTATATGAAACCACTTTTAAACAATCATATATTGTTTGAAATAAATTTACAATGGTCTATGTCACTATATTTTAAAGTGAGTAGTGGTTGAATATATGAATAAGCCTCTTTTAGTTTCACCTGAGGAATTCATCTTGACTCTCGAGATGTATGTGAGAAGCCATCTCGTGGGATAATAACTGCACAATTTATATACACATCATTGATAAACTTGCGCAAGAGAGATTAACTTGAGTGAGTTGAACACAATTGCAGAAATGGAAACTGAATCTCAACTCGGAACATAGTAACTTCAAGAAGGATGATCTTGACTAAAAATAGGCGAGATTACTAACTTGCGCTTTAGTAAATGTCCCCCAAGGTCTTTTGAAAGGAAAGAGTTATAATGCAACATTGCAGCACGCATTTCAGCTTTCTTATGTTTTTGTGTTGTTGCAGGATTGAGATTTACATATACTGTAGGCCATTTGACACTCTTTCTCCTTCTTTAGGTAGCTCACCTCTCTATCGCTGATAGTATATAGGTCCCTTTTATCTTATAGCTCTCTCCTTTTCTTCTGATTTCTAAACACTGGACATTAACCCACCATCTTTGCAGAAGAAAGGACCAAATCCTGACTTCAGTGAACCGGATGCAGGAATAGCTTAACTAAGTATTCAGAGTCTGCATTATGCAGATTCACTTACATATGGTGGGAAGACCACTTCTCCCATACAGAGGGGAATCTGCACAGAGGACCCTATCTTAACTTCTCTGCACCATTTCTGCTTTAAAGCAAAGGGTGCGAGGTCTGAATTGTACATAAGGGCTGACGTCCTCACTGTACTATTTAAATACTTCTGCTGTCCCTAGGGCCGGATTGAAAACCAGTGGACCTGGGGTTGAACATTTTTTCGAGGGCCCTTTGCAGTGGTTATGACCAGTATTCTGTGAGTTGGTGGTATGTGGGTCTATTTATTAAACTGTAGCCCTTTATCACACATAGTGCATGGCGCTGTTATGCTATTGTGCAGGAGGGTGGATGCCTCACATTTATCCTCATGCATTTTAATGGAAAGCCTGAAGATTGGCTGTATGTGTGGGCCTTTTTTCAGATGAATGTTAATCTGGCCCTGGCTGTCCTCCGTACATATCCAATGCATATCCAGCTGCCCTGTAGTTTACATTACATAAATTACATAGTGATCACTAAGTACAATAAGCATGCACTGGATCTGGTCCAAAATTATAAGCTACTGCTCTCAACCCCCACTGTTAACAGTCACGCCTACGCAGTAATTTCAGTATCATTACAACTAAGGGAAGTTACCACAGTAAATTGGTTTCTACACAAATATTGTCCAGTGTCGTCACTAAATTTACATGGCAGCACCTTGGGTTACATATACATAATATATAATACACTTTAATAATGTCATTAAACAATGATACATCAGGAAATGAAGCTGCATTGGAATAGATTTGCAAGTCAGGCTAAAGAAATGTTGCTGGATTATATATGTCATGATTGCACTTTATATACGTCATTGCATGAAAAGTTTAAACTGGTTTATAAAAATAGTAGTAGGATAATCTTTATAATTATAGATTCATTTTTAGATCTGATCATGCTCTGAATAATATTCTTCTTTATTCTACAGTACACAGTATTATAACTAATAGAAGAAATGGATCCAAAATGGGATCCAGTGGAAGGTGCCTACAAAAGGAAGAGATGGTATACGTAGTGGGCATAAAGAGCATAGTGACATGCACTGTACCCCCGCAGACATATCATTCTGTCCCCCGGCTGACATAAAAGCAATGAGGGGACAGAGTGATGTGCCTGCAGGGGAACAGAACATGCCCTAGCCCTAACCCTAACTGTAACCCTAGCTGTAACTGTAACCCTAATTTAGGATTAGGCTAGGGTTAGCTTTCTGATTAGGGTTCTATTCCCCCACTGCATCTTTGCTAGTGGGGAACTGAGTGAAATGTTTGTGGGGGAAACAAACTTATACCCCGTTCACATAAACTACCCAGGTAAATCTGTTTTTAACGAGCAAGGTTGTCAGCTGTGGATCTGAATTACCCTGGTAATTAACCCTGTTCACAGTGCTGAATTACACTGGTAGTTAGTAGTAATTTTAGCGCCGTTCACAATATGCACACTACCCTGGTAGTTCAGTCAACCCGGGAAATTGACTGAATTACCCGGGTAATAGACTTTTTTGTGAACGGGGTAATAGTGACAGCAAACCATATGCTTTGTTCCCCTGCTTGTCGGTATGCTCCATTCCTCCATAAGCACTTCACTGTGTCCATCGCTAGCACAGGCAAATGCCATTATGCTCTGTCCCGTCAAATCCCTTCATCATGTATACTAGCTATATTTCTTTACTGTATTATATTTTAGTTACCCTTTCTGTTATCTAAGGTGCCAATTAATATAATATAGAAAGCTGTAATCTGGTTGCTGTTGGCATCAACTCCACTTTCACGATTTATGATGGGATTTTGCATATGTGAAATAAATCCCCTGTCCCGTGGTGGGATTCAGCAGGTTCTTACCGGATCTACGGAGCCGCTTCCTAATGTTGGTAACGGTTCCCAGAACCGGTCGCTAATGAATGCCAGCTGTGCTCATTAAACATAGTTACGCTACACAAACGATGTGGACTCATCTTTGCCCAGTGTCCAGATAACTCTCTGCAGTACTGTGCAAGTTCAGAATTGCTAGCTTTATTATCTTCTTAACATTTACATAAATATGCGCCATAAATATGCACCGGGACCAGACTGAAGACACACTGGAGCAGGAAAGCTTTGAGGTTTTACAACTACCCTCCTCGTGGATTCCCTGCATTTGACCCCTGAATGGGCGCTGTTTGGAATGTTCAAATCAGGGCGGCATATAGCCACGTGGGGGAGGCGACTGCTCATGATGATTAGCACGGCAGCCAACATTCTTGGATCATTGTTGGATCCAGCCTGAACTCCCCAAAATGCGACTTTTTTTGGACAAACTCTTCTTCCTTTTCAGAATGGACTGGATTGAGGCACTGCTGGATAGGGAGGCTAGGGTGGGGAGATTTTTTGACTGTTGGGAACGTTATATCGCTATCCTATCACAGTCTGTACACCAAAAAATTAGTGTATCCTTTGCTCAAACTGGTATCTCCTCTGGGTTCATGTTGGAAACCCCCCGATCATACTGTTTGATCTGTAATATTGTGGTTTTCCTCCTCTTCGACAGGGTGGCATCTCGTGGCTATTTGATACTCAGTGCAGTGCTGTTTCATGACCAACTCTGTTAATGATGCACGTATTATTGTAAATTCTATACACACATTAATGTATTATCCAGATTGCTGATCTTTTTTGTTGTTCTTTGTACTTAATAACATGCGATGAAGTCAATAAATGTTTGTTGAAAAAAAAATTACATTTGTACTACAGGTGCTCTGGTTTTGTCCCACTCCAAAATACGTTTTGATTGTTTCAAATTGTAATGTGGGTTAATAATTAAAGTAAAAACCATACGAATCATTGAACACATTACAAGCCAAATCAACAATCTTTTATGTTAATTTTGTGTGCTTTAAAACAAAGCAAAAAACTAAATGAAATGAAATAAAAATAAGAAAAGCACAATTGTGACAATGTTTATTTGTAATGACACAAGATCAGGATACCTTGCTACCTTTATTTGCGACTCAATTACCAAAATAATAATTGCAGACTGCTACAGTTCTCTTCTATAAAACCATATATCCATCCGTGCACCAGGATAATTATAGATTGTAAAATTTCCTTGTTGATTTTGCAATGCTTTCCTATGACTAATACAAGACAATGTTAGATGTCTGTTTTGTAAATGGGGAAAATCCCATATTTATTTATTTTAATATCTGTCCTACTATGACTACAGAACACTATTAAAAACTCACAGACTTATCTTGACAATTAAGAAGAGCAGTGTCACTAACTGAAGAAGAACTGAAGATATCACTGGTGAGTTTATGAAAGGGTTTTTTTCTATTAATTCTTTATTTAGAGATTACCCAAGTTAAACAGGTAAAAAGCATAATATAATACAATACAACCAGTTGACAAAGTCAGGTATACAGGGTATGGAATGGAATACAGAGAGCAGTCATAATGAGCATGAGGTGTAAACTGCTTGCAATAACAACAGATGGCGTTAATATGATCATGGGGGAGAGCCTTACAGAAAGAAAGCACATGGTACCTCGGATCAGGTATGAAATGAATCGAATATAAGGAAGATAGTTTGTATACTCCCTCATATTCTCAACATGGTAGCCCCATATAGAATATTATGTGCTCACTTTGACACATCTGTATATCATATATATCGGGGCTCGAAGTGGGGGTGTATGACATACCGGCACTTCTCCCACTGATGTAATGGAAAAATTTAAAATCNCCATTGACTTCCATTATTTTCTATGTTTCCATACAGTCACTCCTGAATGTCCATACCCCTACTTCTAAATTTCCACTTCGACCACTGATATATATAATGTTATGATGCAATTTCCAACATGGAACAAACTGTTATTTCTACATGACAGAACTACAAAAAAGCTAATCACATAAGAATAACATAAACACATTACATTTACAAGTACTCCAATTACATTGCAAAAGCGTCAAATATTAATACTTTAAGTGAGCAAAACAGATGAATATTATTCTTACAATATTTTTTTTTATTTCTAAATACAGGTTGGGAACAAGTCAACGGCATTGCATTCTAAGGTCGTGGTTAAAGGAAATAGTCATGAGTCTGACACAGACTAACAACACTGACCAAAATGATACTCAAGAACATGATACTGATGCCAATACATATTATCCTTTTATACCTTATACAGTAGCATCTTTTGTTGTGTTAGGTCTCTGTCTGATTGGCTTGGTGGGGAACATTATTTTATTTTGGCGTCTTTGCTTCAAGATCCAGAGGAACAGATATACCATTTATATCATCAACCTGGCTGTGGCTAATTCCATGTTTTTAGTTTTCAGTGTTATGCTACTGCTTCTGACTATAAATACAATGGTTGGAAAGTATCCTGATTTTCATGGAAAGGAGTCATTATATACTTTCATTAAAATTATTTACGACAGCATGCAAAATTCAGGAATGTTCATCCTTACAGCCATCAGCATGGAAAGATGTATCTCCGTCCTCTTTCCAATTTGGTACCAATGTCATCGACCTCAGAACCTGTCCTGTATAATGTGTGCCTTCCTTTGGACCATTGGATGCCTGGAAGGTCTTTTAGATAACATATTGTGTATACCAGATGGTTTCATTAGTCAGACCCCAGAGTGTAAAGGGGTAGTGATAGTGACTTTTATTTTAGCTATTGGTCTCTGCCTCCCAATTATGTTCATTTCTTGCCTTACCCTGCTCATCAAAATGTGGAGAAAATCCAGCCAACAGATTTCAAGAGAGCTTTATGTATTTATTATTTTTGCAGTTATTGTGTTTATCTTATCTGTCATCCCGTTTCATTTTTTATGGTTACTAATGTTCTTTCGGCGGCTGCCAACAGGTGTTCTAGCAATCAGTTTTTTCTTTGCTAGTATCTACAGTACAGTACTAAATTGTACCCTCAATCCATATATTTACCTTTATAGTGAAAGAAAATGGACCCTTGAATCATTAAGTCTGAAACCAAAAAATAACACAGACTCTAATTCAGTAATACAAATGTAACAAGATGAACAGCAGGTGTCAAAATACAAAATAAAATGTTGTCAACATTTGACTGGTTTGAGCACCGCAAGTGACTTTAATTAATAGGCAGTTCATACCTGACCATTAAAATGGTCTCTTCACTCTGGTTTAAATGATTGATTTTGCATGCAATAATCTTGTATGTTTTTCCCTTCCTCTCAGTTTTAATTATATACTTGTTTTGTTAATTTGCACCCACAATGATGTTTAATGTATTTTTTTGTTATTTGTATTGTACTTATGTCTGGTATTCATTTAATAATTGTATAATTATGTCATCAATAAAATGTAATATTTTATATTCACAAAAATTTTACTGGACAATCACTTTATTTTAAACATAACACATTATGAGTACTATGTGTAAGAACACCCTGCTGTTGTAAAGAAGGACCTTTATAGATTTCTGGATTCTACAAATCCAAATCTGTTAACATCCTGGATAGAGGACACATAATTATGGATGAAGAAGCAAAATACAGGTTGTGATTTTGCCTCTTCTGAATCTGTTTTGATATTGCTTGTCTTTTGTACTATAAAGACTATTAATTATAGCCCTGTAGGAGATCTAAAAACAGGGTCACCATCAGAATATATGAATATATATATATATATATATATATATATATATATATATATATATATATATATTTTAATGAGCCTCCGGGCTGTGTCAAATATGGTGATGTTGTTGAGAACTGCGCTCACCGTGAAGGGGAACAAGTGGTACAGAAAACCCCCAGTGGAAAGGAAGCAGAATACCGTTAGGTTTCAAGCATTTATTGCATAAATAAATTATGACAACATTCCTTACTCTAATTTACTCTAATCTACTCTATACTTTTATCTAGCAAGTTCTCTTAATTTACTCTTAACTTATCCTAATAAACACTTATCCAATGTATAACAATGCACAAAATAATTATTCAGCACAATTTCAATAGGTTGCTATGGCCACAGTCACATGACACTTATGCACAGTTCCAGATAGCACGCTCCTGATCAAAGGGAAAGCCCCTAGAGCTCTTAAGAGACACAGTCAGCTACTGACAAATGAATGCATTCATTTCAAGGTCAGATTTGTAATCCCAATGTTAACTCAGATGAGGAAACACAATTTAACTGTAACGCTATGCACGCAGTGAGCGTTCTCCTGAGTTGCAGGCCGGGGTGTACCTTAACTAATGTGGAATGAAACTTGGATGTCTCTCAGTGCTCAGCAGCAATTAGTTTGTGCACAGTAAGGACTGTTTGGAACTCACTGCAGCTTAACAGGCAAGATGGCTGCCAGTCACTTTCAACATGGCGGGGCAGCATTTGCTGAAGGGAGTGTGTGCTCACAGAAATCAGTCCCGAATAACCCCCAAATCTCCCTTTTAGTGAGTGAGATGTCCTTTAGCTAAATGTCCCGTGAAAATGGTTACTTATGTTTAGCAGTCACTGTAGACAAGTGCTCCGGCATCGCTCTCTCTCTCTAGTCTTACGCTCTGCTCCCAAAATGAAGGCTTCTCCTTCACAGTCAGGTCACAGCATCAGCAGCTCCACTGGATCTCTGGCACACAGGCAATGATCCTAGATTCTTCTTCCTCTTGAACTGAGTATACACAGCTATCCCGCAGTGGCCTTCTAGTCAGGAGCCACTCACATGCCTCTCTCTCAGTCTATGGTCTGCAGCACACTTCTTCCACTAGACAGCTCAGACCTACACAGACTCCCGGCAGCTTGCCAACTCCTCTTGACCAATCAGAAGTAACAGGGGTCAGAGGTAGAGTTGGCATGCACTAAAAGCATGTACATCACATGACAATATGGCATGTACAGCTTGGAGCGCAGCTTATATAGCACTATTTTTATCTTTTGTAAATTAACATAAACCTGGTGACAGCATGGTGACAATGAAGTCACTGTCTAAAACTGTGCACATTGTGTACATTTGTGCCTATGACATAACTAAATAAACTTTTATATAATTAATATTATTATATTGTATTATATTACATTGATATAAATTGCTGAGGGTTGCTCTCCTGGGAGCAACAAAAAGACAGCTGTGTAGGTGCGGGACACAAAGTAGGGTTTATGCAAATCACACCAAGCTCTGCAATCCGTATGTAAAAAAATTATTTATAAAGATGTCATCCAGTCCCACTCATACTTAGTGACAATCTAGGATTAAAACAGTACATTTTTAATTACTTTTTAGAACTGTCTTTTCCTAGAAGCACAGGCATATCTGTCTCTTGAACAGGATAACACTTGCCAGGGGTGTCGGGCAAGGGTGCCCAACACCCCTGGCAAGGGAGGGAGCACCAGTTCAGGGACATCTAGGGACCCCTAGATACACTCCTGCCTAGAAGACACTTCCTAGGTAAGTTTGGCTTGATGTCGTAGCTATTTTACTGCTTTGTGTGTCATTATTTTTTTCATCTTCGATTCTGAAGGCTCTTTGAAGAGCTTCTTGAATAGAATGACTGGATGACTGCTTCCATTTTTTCCCAACAATGTAGTAAATGTATGGGTTAAGGGTACAGTTAAGAGTTGTGCCAAAGACACTGGCATAAAACAAACTGACTGTGTGAACAGGTTTTGGTTGCAACTTGAAGTACATTAAAAACCATAAAAAGTTGAACGGGATGACAGATAAGATGAAAGAAAACACTGCAGTAATGATGATAATATACATTTTTGGTAGGTACTGCTGTCTATAATTCCTTCTTATTTTTATGAGTAAAGTTAAACTTGAAATGACCATAATTGGGAGGCAGATTCCAATAGCCAAAACAAAAGTCATTATCTCTACCCCAGTACACTCTGAGGTCTGATGATTGAAAGCTTCTGGTGAACATAATAAGTTCTAAATAAAACTTTCCAAGCATCCAGTGGTCCAAAGGAAAACACACATAATAGTGGACAGGTTCTGAGGGCGATGAAACTTGTACCAAAATGGAAACAAGACAGAGATACATCTTTCCATACTGATAGCTGTGAGTATGAACATTCCAGAATAATGCATGCCATCATAAAATATTTCTAGAAATAAATATAATGACCTTTTCCACTCAAAATTGGGATATATGCCCATGATTGTGATTATATTCATTATCAGTAACATAGTACTGAATACTATGAATATGGAGTCAGCCACTGTCAGGTTGATGATATAAATAGTAAATTTGTTCCTCTTTATCTTGAAGTAAAGATGCCAAAATACAATAATGTTCCCTACCAAGCCAATTAGACAGAGACCTAATGCAACAACAGCTGCTACTGTAAAATGTATGTAAGCGTATTGTGAATATCCATGGTAAGAATTCTGTTCCTGGGTGTTATTCTGCTCAGAATTTGCAGTTGTGAGATTCATGGCTTCTGTCTCCTTTTTAATTTTACTCCTGTATTAAAAAAAAGAAGTAAGTTGTAATCAGTAAATCTTGAAACTGGAAACATTTGACAGTGTGTTATGGCATATATTAACAACTCTTTAAATATAATTTATTAAAAGTTTATAGCACATTGCTAAACTATTTAAAATGCAAATGCAGTTTATTCGTTAGCCAATCATTTCTTGAATAAATAGACACTTAAGTGCTGCATAATAACTAACTAACTAAATGAATGACTGAAACAATTATGGTATTTTGGACAGTGACTATTATGCATATAAAAACATCCAAGTGATGAAACGTGTAGGATTGGGACCAAAGTTAGGTTATTTCTCTTGCCATGTGTGTTTTGGCGTCTCTGTGCAGCGTTGCTGGAGATCCATTCTCTTTCCCTGGAAAGGGGTGGGAAACAAGTGGAGGATACAGGGACCGCTTGTTTTCATATAATCCAGGGCTCGAATTGGGGGTGTATAAGGGGGTATGCCATAACGGCACTTCTCCCACTTATGTAATTGAAATACTGCATATCTTCATTGACTTCTATTATATTCAGTGTCTCCATAACGCCACTTCTAAATGTCCATACCACCACTTCTAAATGTCCACTTCGACCACTGATATAATCATTATCAACCAAAATATAATCACTATAATTTATAAGTTGCAAGTTTAAAAATTATCTGAAAATCCCTTGTCTGATTTGAACCTAAGAATAACCCATAAATTATGTTATGAGTTATTGCCAGATTATTCACAGGGATTTTCTATGTTTTAAAGCAATGAAAAAAAAGTGGGAAAACCTCCCAAAAAAGATTTGCTGAATGTGGTATAACTAATTATCTAACAAATGAACTTACTAACTAACTAAATAATAGTAACCACAATTTTCATCTCCTTTGATCAAAAACAAATCTAATTTGCTCTACCTTGCTCAAAAAAAAAGATTACTGAATACAATTTAAAGTCACTTATTAATCACCCTTGATGATCTTCTACTAGGTTATACTTTGATCAGTCTCAAAAATCTAAACCTAAACTGATATAAGTTATGACAATTATAATAATAATAATAATTATTATTATTATTAATAATAATTATAATGATAATAATAATGTTTATTTATAAGGCGCCACAAAATTTTTACAGCGCTGTACATAGACTTGGTACATACTGAAAATTAAATGACCAAGTTTCTCTAGTAATAATTGTTATTATTACAGTTATATTAAGTATCTACAATAAAACAATGCTCCTTATAACACATATGCAAAACTATATATATGTATATATGTATATGTAACTATATACTTATATATTAAATAAAGTGCACAATAAACACTATGAGCTGCTCCAAAGATTTGGAGTAAGTGAAGACCTTAGCAAAACCAGTTTGAACTGCAAGGGAAAAAAAATGCAAACTCTGAAAACAGAATTAGAGTTGAAAAGAAAACTTTCCTGGCTTATCTCTAATTTGTAGGGTAATATTAAATCTAGGCAGTTCTATGCGCGAAAACAAAGTATTTTCCCTGTATGCAAAATAATCAAAATTTATTGACAACAAAAAAGTACAATTCTGAATCATCCCTTACAAATATATATATATATATATATATATATATATATATATATNTATATATATATATATATATATATATATATATATATATATATTATGAGTACAAAATGTGTGATGCGCACACCTCACAGGAAATAAACTTTTGCCACTAGATAGCAATGTGTAAATCTAACCTGCAATGTCTTCTTCTTCCGCTTTCTGTCCTGATGACTATATAAATAAAGACATTCTGTGGCACCTACTAAACTGCTTTCTTTATTCCCCTGGTAATCATTTGGAACATAAGTCTGCAATACCTATTAGTATTGCAGGGGTGGAGTCAATTGCAAGATAAAAGGTAATTTTGTAGGGTGATTCATTATCAATATTTAGACAAGACAGTAATTGCAGGTACAACTAGAGAATTAAAAGGAAATGGATTACTTATTCAGTGTGCCAGTAAAACATTCAATGTGCTGTTGTAAAGTTGGTGGTACAACGCTATTCAATGTCATCTACCTATTCCAAATGTTCGATTCAACTCTGCCAGGGAATGTCAACAGGGAACTAAATGGTCTTTACTTCAATGTGAGTGTTCATTTTCAACTAAATTTAAGCTCTATAGTTGCATGAACAATATAAAACCCTAACTGCTATATTGTCTCTATTCTACCCCAGACAGATTACATAAAAGTGGTATGTTTTAGGGCATATTTTGCTTGCAGCTAAGATTGCCCTAGGCCAATGTAGGTAAATGACCAATCAATGACATTGCTAAGGTAGACTTTTTCCATTCTATGAAAACCTTGGAAGTTCCTTATTTTTCTACACAGTCATCATCCCTAATATAGTGGTTTTGCTGGGGTGAACTTATTGCACAGTGATGTTAGTGCTTATTTGCTTTTTTGTAATCTGTACTTTTGTAATGTACCACTAAAGTGCAATTTTCTGCATGCTGTATGTTGATGTACTACTTTGTGCATTGTTAATGTTTTCATGCCTAATAAAAATTTGTATAGAGGACTTCCGGTGGGCGGCGCAACTAGTTGGCCGCGTTTTACATCGGCTCCGCTGCGGCCTCCGGTAAACCACCTGTTCTCCGGTTCCCCTCCCGTCCCTGACCCCGAGGATTGCTGCCTGGGTGTTGGGGAACGGTGGTGGTGGTGACCCTGACCCCGGTTGGTCCGCACGGGGCGAGCGCTCCTCCTTTCCCCGGAGTCCGGCCGATCCAGCGGCCTCCCTGCCTGACTTTCCCGCCTACCTGCTCCCGGCTCCCGGCGCTGATATCCGGCCACCGTCCACCGTCCATCTGGTGCCCGCTGCTCCTGGCCCCCGGCTCTCTATCTGCGGCGGTGGGGCGAAGCTTCAAGCCGGACGCTGGTCAGCTGCTGGGTCCTGGTGCGGTCGCCATCTTCCCCCTGCTGGAGCGGCCGCCATCTTCCTTCCCCTGCTGGTGAGGCCGCCATCTCCTCTCTGCTGCTGCGGCGGCCGTGTACAGCAGCGGACCCTTCCTCCCGGACTCTGCTAGAGGCAGACAGAGGCTCTCTCCTTCCTGCCTGGGGGTAGGCAGATCCACTGCTGAGGGGGCCCCCCGTCCTTTCCTCCCGTGATCTGGCCGGCTGCGTTGCTGGTGTGGGTGCTGGAAGTGTGCCTGGCTGCTGCTGGTGACGACCCCCCAGTGCCACGATCGCCTGACCCTGCTCCTGCTCTGGTTCCTGCCTGGACCCCCTCTGGTTTGGATATTCCTAGACCCACGGTGCCTCCCCGCCTGCACACGGTGCCCCCGGCTATTGGGGCCTTTCCTTGCTGCCATTCCGCCTGCTGCATCCGGACCTACGGTGCTCCTGAGCTGCTTCACCTTGGTGCCTCACTTGCCTCTACCCTGCTACTCCGGATCCGGTCGTGTCGTGAGCGCTGTGTCCCTTGGGTCTCCAACTACACCTGCATTGGGGCCCCTGCCTCCGTTCTAGAAGTGATTTCCCCTGTGGTCCATCGTCTCTGGTGGTGAGGTGTTTCTACAGCCCCCGCGGATTTACACCTGGATCCGGTACACCTGGACATTGTAACCTGGACCTGACCGTTGTGCTCTTCGCTGATTGGTGTTCCGACGCAGTCTCTGCCCGCTGGGACTCGGAGGGCCGCGCTATCTCCGGCCTCCCTGCCTGCTCCCTCCTTCCCCTCCTT
>JABWIB010006064.1:0-16771 GCA_016617825.1 Platyplectrum ornatum
CAGGACTGGGGGCATGATGGGGATAAAAGCAGGACTGTTTATATAAATCTCTGTCAATGTTAATTAAAATAAGCCCTACCCTGAAAATAAGCCCTATGGTGTTTTTTTGGACCAAAAATAAAATAAGACAATGTCTTATTATCGGGGAAACACGGTAGCAGGATGGGACGAAAGTTCAACAGGAACTTCTGGTAAATACCAGATGGAGTGGAGTATCAGCAGTATACTAGAGAGTGCTACCTGTAAGTAGGATTCACATGGTACTATGTGATTCTCAAATTGCAAAATCATATTATATTGTATATTTTGGTACTTTCCCTGCAAAAATGGGAGACTATTCTTACTTTGCGTTTAAGATCTGAAGATGTTTCAATCATGCCAAAAGAAAAGTAAAACCACTCCATAGTCTTTAGTTTAAACCTGAACGGTTTCATAAAAATTAGTACAGCTCAGTCTAAATTATACAGGTTTTTAAAGAATACATCCCTTTTATCAAATTGTTGTGGAGATTTCCTCCTTCTGAAGCATACAGTATTCAAATGTACTAAATAAAATTTTCTAAATCGACCTTAAATCCCACTGTCGAATGCTCCAAATCATCAATAGGCAAATCGAGCACTGGTCAAGGTGATTTGACCCATTTCCCTAGCCATACAATTCATTGTTAATTGGGAAGACTATTTCAATTTTGATTGTAAAACATTTTAATGTAAGTCTGATTATGTTTTATAGGTTTACATTGTGTGCTGATTGTGAATGAACCTAATGTACCCATCATTTATTTGGTAAAATGTTTATACTTTTTCATCTTTATTGTCATGTTGCATCTGTATTTGTTGGCAAATGAACAAAAACTTTACCTTTCATTATATGTTATTCACACCTAAAACTAAACAGACACTTTTGACACTGTATTAATGTGCCAGGTCATTGGCTGTTGATCGATTTGGACAATGATGAGGTAATGTTCAAATCGACGGCTAATGGCAAATCTCTGCAAATACAAAGCAAATTAACGGGAATTTGAACTCAAATCCCCAAATGTAATCGGCTCAAATCGAGGTAGATTTATGTAGATTCATGTAGATTTCAAATCGCACATGAAATTGACCATTAGTGAATACTTTAAATCCCCAAGCCAAGTTGATTTCAAATCCCTGCAATTTCAAATGATTTCAAATCCCACTACAATTCAACCTATGGTAAATTCCCCCGTAGTCTTTTGTGAACATAAGTTTTGTGAACATATCTGTTGCTAAATAGCTCAGTTGTCTTTTGCAAACAGTCTGTAATAGACCCTTAACAATGGCATGTTCATCTGATTCTATCACACTATTTAGCAACCCTTCGTTTAGCTGCATGGTAAAATTTACTTTTAAATTAACGACAGCCACATATAGTGTCACAGGAGTGCTAAGTATACAGTATATATTAAATGTATGTATATAAATATATATATATATATATATATATATATATATANATATATATATATATAATTCCTTTACCCAATTACATACTAAAACAATTATTTTGGCCCTACCATAAAGTATATGTGAAGTCAAAATTAATGAAGAANGCGTTATTGTGATTTTATGTTGGGATATAGTGGGAGTTGAAGTTTCAAAACCTAGTCCAAAGGACCAAAGGACTTGGTATTATGGCATTGAAAACTGAGAGCTTGAATCTGGTTGCAATGGGCAACATCCCCACTTTCCAATCTCACTGCAATCTCACCACTCAGTAAATATACTCCCATCGGGGTATTATTTTGCATAAAAAACAACAAAAACATGGGAAAGAATTAAATGTTGTGATACATCGGGACTGGTTATAAGAGGTCCAAGTTCAGAGTGGTTATTTGTTAAAATATGTTCTGGATACAAGCTTGCTCTTAGTTATGATGCTTGACCTCTCCCTACGAAATTGATGTAGATAATGATCCACATTGTGTTCAGTGGGAAGTAAGCTGAAGTGTCTGAAAGCATTCTTGGCAGTCTGACAGTATGAAATGTTCACTATTTGTTGTTACCGTGCACAGTTCTGTAGTCTGGACTCTTGAGAATATGTATCATAAAATATCTCATGAATAAGAAAAAAAGAGACAATGTAAATAATTTCCTTTTACATATAGGTGTTTTCCTCAAAATGGCTCATAGAAATGTGTTGATCTATTAGAGGGAAAAACTTACTGACAGACACAAAGAATACTAGGATGAATTCATAGAACACATTAAAGGTATACAAACACAAAATGTTTTTATGTCGTTTTTGTGTTACATAAATAGCTAGCAGCACTCCAGGTGTTGTCCGGGACTACCAGACTTTGTGCTCCATTTACTAATATTATCACTATTTTTTTTTACTTTTTCTACTTTTTGCAGTGTCACTGCAGTCTCCCCATATGTCCCTCCCCCCTTTTCCATAAGGAGGGGAAGACAGTAATAATTTTAGTAATTCACCGCTCTGAGGGTTTGTAAATATCAGACACATAGATTTCATATAATAAAGTACGAAATCGGACTTTATCGTGTGAAATCGATAATTTTTGGGCTTAGCAAATGGTGCCCATGGGGCACTTCTTCCAGGAGAGTCGGTAAATCTAACAGGACCTGGAATGATGAAATCAAGCCACACACATTCATAGTAAACTGTAGATTAAAGATTCAGGTGGGGCTTCGCCTGTGATTTACACAAAGCGCCCAAGGTCCCACCCCATTGGTGCTGCCTATTCGGTTTCTCTCGGGAGTGAGAAACCAAAAGTCAGGAAATCTGAAGTTGAAGTTACATATGACCCTCCTGAAAGATATCTTCCCCCTTTTATAAACACTTGGGTGGGGATGAACATTATTATCTATTATCTATTGTTATCTGATGGTTCTTTTCCTTATGTCACCAAGGATTTCTGAAATATAGGGATTGATAAAGAGCATCATGCTGGAAGGTGTAGGCAGCTCCCTATACCAGTTTCAAATGTATGTTTAATTTATTTTAAAAATGTTATATATTTGGATTACTAAAGAATTCAAAAATAAAAATATATTTTTTTAAATTAATTTAAGCAAATAAAAAAAACCCTTAAAAATGAATATTTGTACTAAAAAAAGTCTCAGCAGAATGTGCAGTAATTTGTTGCTATTCAGGCTAAAATATTATAGAGTTGTGTATATTTAGCATTTTATTATAAAACTGTTTTTATTGTTCTATTTAACATTTTAATTTGTAAGGTTATAGGCTGAGGATAGGGCCATTTAGTGAATGAAGATCTCCATTTTACATATGCACACCCCCAACGGTCTCATTTTTAGTGTATAGTTTTGCTTTTTGGCATATAGGGGCTCTGGTAAAAATGTAAACTTATACAGATAAATCTTCAAATAAAAAAAAATCANATTTTTTATTGATTTTAACGGATTATGTCATTTCACAAATTTAGTTTATTTTGCCATAAACATGTTCATTCTCTCCTCTGCAGTACATTTCTCCCCAGGAACATGTGGATTGCCATGTGCCATAATTCTTATATTACATGGGGAAAGACCTGAAATGTCAGCCTTTGAGGATCACACTATGAATATGACAATGTAATTACACTATGTAATATATTATAAAATCTCTGTAAAATCTGGTACACCAATGGTGTTCTAAATCCAAGAAAGTGGCAGAAAACAAATGCCTCATCAATGACATTATTTAAATAAGAATTGCTTGGTTTCAATATTTCAGTTGCATAGATATTTATAAACTATCCAATTAAAACGATAGTACAATTCTTGTTGTATCTATCAAAAAGTTTTTATGAACTTTTATGAAATTGTTTACAAAATATCAGGGCATAAATATAAAAAGCAAGCCTTGACAGTATAGTATTAGGTAAGAACAGATAACTGANATTATATCACATCATTTCTTGCATTGATCTTTTCATTTACAAACCAATACAAGCCAATAACCTTCATTTATTATAGTTCAGACAGTATAGTTCCCTGATACAATTAAAATTATGGCACTGAAAAAATTCTTGGCACAAGCAACAGGAATCACAGATACTTTTTTTCATTCTCAATATATAATGAATCAGAGACGGCTCTAAATGGAAATAAATCAATATATGCAGTAAATTGTGCAGGGGATAAATTAAGTGTGTTATATTGATGTGCTTTTTCAATCCTTTTTTTATCGTGTACAAATATTCCCTAGGCCACAAGTTCCTATTGAGCCATGATGGAATTGAGGAGATTTACAGTCTTCCTAGCTGTTTGCATAGAGCTTTTGTCATTATTATTATTATGGCTTTCATTTCATTATTTTTGTATATTGTGGAAACATATGAACACGTTTCAAGTACCAGAAGACCACAGACCACATTTCTAAAATAAGCTCATTCAAAGCATCAATAGAGAACCTGGTTTAATTAAATTTTGCTTATGCTAATTTGCAACATTTCAAGCTGTGGATTTAGCTATAATAATACCGTAGCATGAAACTCTAATAATACAGTGATGGCTATTTAATTGTCAGATGGTGATTGAAATGTGCATTTAATTTAATTGACCTGAATAACTGGAGCATTGTGTATTATGTTTCACTGAATGATTCAGGTATAGTAATATTTTTATGCTTGAATTGTTATTCTAATTCTCCAGATGATACCTATATTATTACCAATATAAAACCATGTTAATATATAAAACAATATTGATACCAGGCCTTGGGAAATCACAGGAATTCAAAGGTTTCTTAATCTAAATAACATTACATAACATTGATTACAATAGAGCCCACTGGAAATGGTGTTTATTCAGATAGATATTCTGACATCACTGTCTCTAATAAAAACTAGCAGATTCAATCTGGGGTTAAAAAAAACATGTCACGTCACATAAATGATAATCACATGGTAAGAAACTGGCCATGTATTATGGAGTGATGGAGGTAGCCTTTGGGGACTGCGACCTACTGGTAGTAAACTGCACAGTCCTATTGCCACCATAGAAAAGCAAGGAATGTTTTTGTATTATAAAGCGGTACAGCCAGAGCATTTTAAAAACAATGACAGGTTAATATGGTGCTACATTTTAAAAATAAAGACAGGTTAAAATGGGTGTAATAATAAATGAAACTAACATACTAATAGATGTCAAGTATCTGAAGAAATTAGAGCCTAACATACTGACAGTAAATCGATGAAGCAGAAAAGGAAATAAAGTGGGTTTAACAGGAGTCCAATTTGGGCTATTATTATTTTTATTATTATTCTAATTCACAGTTAATATCACAAAGTATCACACAGAGTTTAGAGCATTCAGTCTGTTTCCAAACTCGCCCATTGTGACTGTTGGGTGCTTGTAGCTCAAGTCTAAACACAACATCAGCGGCTCTAGTGAAGACCAGGGCCTAAATTCACTAAGCGGAGAGTTTGCTGGTGAATTTGAAAGGTGGTGAAGTTGCCCATAGCAACCGATCAGATTCAAGCTCTCAGTTTCATTTTGCATACTGGAGAATGTGAGCTCGAATCTGATTGGTTGCTATGGGCAACTTCACCACCTTTCAAATTCACCAGCAAACTCTCCGCTTAGTGAATTTAGGCCCAGGTCCCAGTTAGATTCTGCACCCTGGTGTGGGGTTGTCCCAGATAAAGTGAAACACAGAGCTTTTGGTTTTTGTGCTCACTTTTGTGTTTTTGTGTTCTACAAAAATAGAATAAGGGGAATTTAAGCTCTAGATCACCTTCAAAGAATATTGCCTTTAAACTAATGTAAGAAACATTTTACTCTGTCTTTTGAAATGAAATTTCCTCAAGGTTTGCCAAATGTTGCCAAATGTGGTCAAGTATTCCATATAGTGCAGCAGAAACATATCATTGAATAATATTCATAGATTCCCATTTTATAGGTTAATGAGGAACAGCTCATTAATGCTTTGCATCTTGATCTCTCCGTGCATTGCAGATTAAAAAGAACAGATTTATATCAATAATATTGTGGAGATGTTATGATGATAATTGGATAAGTCGACTGTACAAGCCAACAACTCTTTGTAGTAATGTAACCCAGGAAATAGACAGTTACAACATTTTATTATTGTTGTATCCAGGGCTATAAGTGGGGGGTATACAGGGGTATGCCATACCGGCACTTCTTCCACTGATGTAATTGAAATACTACAAATATCAGTGTTAAAAATAGATATTGAATGGTTTTTCCACAAGTAAGAAAAATAGTCCTGTTTATTGCAATGGTTAAGTCTTTGTTGTCTGGGTCAGATTAAAAACAGTCAACTAAGAAATAATGACATGGCAGTACAGGAAGTTGGGGAGAAATTGTGGGCGTTTCAGTTTAAAATGGTAGAGAGATGGCCAGAGAGAACGAGGTGGCTCCAGAAAGTAAGCACTTTTTATTAAGCTATTATTAAGTCATCATTCTTAAATTATACTATGATAATACTTATAAGTTTTGTGACCTCTTTACCCCATTATATTTTTACACCATTATTTTGTCTAGTCACATCTTAACTGGTTGCCCTTTATATTGGATTTCCCTGATTGGTCCTTTATGTCATATTCTGACACTGCTGTAACATGCAAACAATATTCACAAATGTACAAGATGGTATCTTGTTAGCATCATAAGTAGGTGAAGAGGAGGGCCATGTGATTTTGAAACATAAGTGACCTGGTTCTTAGTGTAGAAGTNATATAGCAATTAAGATAAAAGAAATACTTGGACTAATTACTTGGACTTAACCCAAAATCCCACCAAAAAGATAGTGAAAGAATATAATGAATTGATTAGCAAACATGATAAAAAAAGGGGCAATTAATAACAACCAATTTAAATACTTGGAAGTCAGCACTCTGACCATACCAGTATTATACCTGCTACCGAAAATACATAAAAGTCTCACACAGCCGCCTGGGAGACCCATAGTAGCAGGTATTGGATTGGGCATGGCTAAATTATCCGAATTTGTGGACCACACTTGTGTGACTAACACAAAGGCGTATCTTAAAGACACCCTATCAGCCATCAACAAAGTAAAAAATATGAAATGAAGTAAGGACAGTTATCTGGTGACAGCTGATGTGACTTCACTGTACACCATAATTAAACACACAGACGGAATTCAGGGAGTTGAGAAGGCCCTCAATCTAGAACAAACAACACTTAATGAGTTCATACTGGAAAGTAACCAGTTCATTTTAAACAACAACTACTTCTACTTCAAAGACAGTCTCTATATCCAAAAAACGGGGACCACGATGGGGGCGAAATTCGCCCCCAGTTATGCAAATCTGTTTCTGGCGCATTGGGAGGAGCAAACGGTTTGGGCCCCACACGAGTGGAGTTTTTGAAACTCTGGACAAGAAATATAGACGACGTCCTGTTTGTGTGGGAAGGCCCAAAAACAGAACTGGATAGGTTCTTTGCACACCTTAATAATAACGACAAAAACATCAAATTATCGTTCAATGCCAGCCACACTGAAGTGAATTTTTGGGATTTAAATATTTATGTAGAAAACCAACAAATTAAACTAAAGAACTATATGAAACCAACAGATTCCAATTCTTTTATTGATAAGAACAGCTGCCACCACCAACTTTGGCTCAATAACGTACCTCGAAACCAACTACAGAGATTAAGGAGGAACTGTACTAAGAAAGAAGAGTTCCTAGAACAGGCTAATGTGTTCAAGAATATGTTTTTGGAAAAGGGATATAAAGAAGAAAATCTAATCAAAGACATAGAGACTCTACACATGAAGGAGAGATGGGACCTCTTAATGAGCAAGGAAGAAAAAGCAAAATCCACTAGGGAGCAGACGAAAGAAGCGAACAATCCACAAATGGCGTTTATCACGCAATATAATAGCCAATTCAAAAGAACAGAAAAGATTATCAGCAAACATTGGCATATACTGTTGAGAGACCCCATATTATGTGAGCTACTCCCAAAAAAAACCCCAGTTTATATATAGGAAGGCACAGAATTTAGGACAAAAATTGACATCGAGGGCATATTACAAACCAAGGGTTCTCCCCACTAACATCACATCGAAGGGTTTTTACAGATGTGGGACATGTATAGTATGCCGTACACACACCAAACAGAACAGCAAAGTGGAACTTTTTGAGTCCACTCAAACCAAAAAACAGTACAAAATTAAACAGTTTATTACATGTCAGACGACCTTCGTGGTGAATGCACTTGCGGACAACAATACATTGGCAGAACCAGCCGCCCCCTTAAGGAAAGGTGGGCAGAACACCTGAATAATATTAGGAAAGGTTTTGAGAAACACTCATTATCTGCACATTTTAAAAAAATGCATAAGTGTTCCACCAGTCATATCACTAAAATGTATGGCATTGAAAAAATAGAACCAAAATGGAGGGAGATGAACCATACGGAACAACTGTCCCGAGGGGAGATGAGATGGATTTACAACATGGACACTCTCACCCCCAAAGGCCACAATAATGACTTTGAGCTTAAATGGTTCCTATGAAACTCCAGCACATATTCTTGCATGGTTCTTATATCATTTTACACAACCATATAATATATGANCCATTCTACACATAGAGGGCATCGGTTTCCACTTATATCTTACACGGTTCCCCGTAGCTTCCCCTAGTTGCCTAGCAACCACACACATGGTTTTGTGTTTGCCGGCACCAAGTATCAGATAACATCAATTGATTTATATGTACTATCATAATCATGCAGAACTAATAGGGACTACCTGTGAAATTCTGTATTTAACTANTTTTGAACTAAGATATACAATGGCACTNATATTCANGAGTGCTTGACCTTTGAACTTGTACCTACGTGACGCCACGACTGGTGTGACGTCAGAACCCCCACTGAGAGGGGAGGGAGGATATTCTTTATTAGTGTAGCAGCCCTCATTAGCATGTAACCTTGACAAAGATCGGACATACGATCGAAAGCGTTGGTTGGAGGACCTGCACAAGAGACTTACCTGTACCGGAGACCCAGAGACTGTGGACCGGAGGGTTAAAGTGATTTTATCTGTATGCACAAAGCCCAAGGGGCTAAATTGTAAGTAGGCACTTGTATTGTCTTAGCCACTACATTAATAAAACAGCTTTACACTATGTTGCTTATCCTTCTCCATTTATGAACGTACCACCTCTCCAATAAATCCGAACCGGGCAACTGAGGAGTTTGGAACGCACCGTGACACGCACTGTGGAACGCACTGTGGAACGCAACCACTGGAAACAGCGAGCACCAGACGGCTGCAGCACGGAGGAGTAAAGAGAACAACAACGAAGAAAGACACACGGTGTCTATCGGGACATTGCACCAGCAAGGATTTTTGCAGAGAACTGTGAGCTACAAACTGATACTTTCATTCCTGATTGCAAGCTTGTATTGTTACTTTTTTACATCAGAGTAGCAAACATATATTGTCCAGCTTACTACATATCCAGCGCTAAGTACCTTGAGACACCTCCCCCTTGTTTCTACTTGGACTAATGCATCGCTTAGAAACTGGGGAGAGAACACTTACTGTAAATATATGTAATGGTCTGGAGTCAGAATCATAGTTAATTGAATGGAGAAAAGATTGGTTTTGTGTTTCTACCTCGCCCGGTGGAATTGTCACAATTAGAGATGTGTGGCGCGGTACACCAAACCTAATTATTTGGTGCGCACACCAATCTGGCAAGGAAGGCTGACATAGTTTAGTTTATATAGGAAGTATTAGGGAGAAGCTAAAACATGCCAGAACACAAGGAAATAGTCATCTTGGACCTGATCCAGTCCTGATACAGACTTAAGCATGCTAATCAGCAAATCTGGACCTTTGTAAGTTTTTCAAACTTAAAAAACATACTAATAACATCAATTCACCCATCTATATACATGCTGTCCCCAACAGGGGACTTTATATCAGGGGCAGATTGGGAATTCAAAGTGGCCCTGAAAAAAACTGCAAGAGGCCACATGTTGGTGGGACCAACTATAGGCAGAGCTAAATAAAGGATTAGCACCGAATAAAAAACTTTGATAAGAGCCCTGAACAAATATAATATAGATTGGTTATGTATAGCCAGAGTTGTAACATATACAATACAACATTTCACAATACAATAATGAAATTTACCCCTATACAACATAGAAAGCATCCTAATGACTACCACCCAATTCAGTGAGCAGTATAGCTGCCTTCATCACAAAAAACATCATGGTGACCATTATTCTATCTAATTATGATCTTATTGACCACCACCTATTACTGGCCTCCAAAACCACAAGCCTACCAGCAGGAATATTCCCTGTATGTCCTATGGCCAATCCGCTCACAAGAGAAAGTTGTACCTGGGCAAACACATAATGAATTGCTAGGGAGGTAAATTTAATTTTGCTGCAAACTTAATTAGAGTTGAGAGATGATGTTTCCTAGCCCAAGTCTAAATAACAGTGTAACAGTAACGCTGGTCAGTATCTGTGTCCAATAAGCAAAAGCAAAGTATTCTCCCTGCATGCAATGCATGTTTCTCAATGTGATCCACACATCCCGACAGGCAGAAAGCTGAGAGAAAAAAAAACAATTCCCATTCAGCATTAGACAAAATAGATCCCAGATCCCGTTCTTACACCAGTGAGTGGAGCAGATTTAGAGGAAAGGACGTCAGGCTGTAGAATATTGTACCAAAAAGAGACAAAGCCCCGGGAAGACTGAGAAATCAAGCTGGAAAGAAAGGGTTCTGTGGGGCAAAGTGATGGCAGTCCCCCGTTGATGGATCTGGGAACACCAGTTGGTCAGCTCAAGATATCTGAATTAGTGACATAATACATACTCCGCAACTGTGCTGCTTTCAGCGGGACAGTGCCGCTTTTGGGGGACTGTCCCGCAGTCGCTCCTGCATCCCAGTTCGTCCTGATAAAGGCACAAACTTTGTTTTTTATATGATGCTGCGAGAAGAGAGCTTGGTTAGGAAGGGACAGGGTCAGGGTGTGTCGGGGCGGAGTCTGGGTGTTACGGTGGCGGAGTTGGTGGGGGCGGGGCTTATGTGTTCCACATGTGGCCCGGACCGTGTTGGGAGGTATGCATAATGCATCCTCATATGACTTTCACCTCTACCGTTTCAGTACATGCCTTTCCCGTACAAAGCTCAGCAATAACTAGGAGGACTATTACTGTCTGGTGCAAGAATGAGAACTAATGCCTCTACCATGATCCTATTTATTATACATCCTGGATGTATTCCTTTCCCATACATTCCTGAATACATTGTGACTTGAGATATGGGCCTAAATTTACTAAGCGGTGAGATTGCAGTGAGATTGAAAAGTGGGGATGTTGTCCATAGCGACCAATCAGATTCAAGCTCTCAGTTTCATTTTACACACTGGACAATGTGAGCTCAAATCTGATTGGATGCTATGGGCAACATCCCCACTTTTTAATCTCACTGAAATCTCACCACACTCACCACCAGAATATCAAATGGAAAGTAGCACCTGAACTAAATTAACTTCAAGAACACCCATGAATTCTGGCTAAAGTAATAAAGTGAAAAAGTCCTATTTAAAATTGATTTATTTGTGTTTTATTCCTGTTTTTTGAGAGCATGATTATAAACATATTTGCAAAACTCTTTATATCCAATTGTTATTTTACCGTAAGAAATGTTGTAGAGGTTCTATTTGAAATGACTGGCTGAAACTACTATGTCTAAGCTTTTCAGGGGTGTGTTAGGTGTCTGGAATGCAGCCTGTGAGTCTGAATTCCATTAAAGAAAATATCATTTGAAAACCTGCCTAGAGCTGTGATGATTCTATGTTTGATTTCTATTCTGACTGGCTATAGCACCTTCACAAATCTGTGCTGTAGACTGCTGTATTTGGGGAATTAGCAGACCAGACATAAGGCTACGGATGACATGAATAACAGAGGACAAAATTGATATAAATGAAATTACAGTTTGGCACATCACTTAAAAGCTGCTTTAGATCCTTTGTGACATCTCAAAGATCACAAACAAGGACTTATACAGGACCATCTGTCCTCATTATATTTAATACCACGGTTTGTGCAGAAAGGGAAACAGGAAGAGATCTGAATGCCGTTTCCATCACACAAATTTCCTTTTGTAAGAAGTAAAGCGTAATAAACAATTCCTCTGTTTAACAAAGCAAGGACAGACATACTATCAAATATTTATATAAATGACACGCAGGGAATTGAATAGTGTCTGAAAGTATGAAGAGAAAGCAGAAAGTTATAGAACATGTAATCTTCTTAATAACAGCTGATGATTACATGGTGTCAGAACAAGGAGTGTCAGTTGACTGTGTCAAATTGTGCTTGTCAAGAAAGTTCAAAGTTGGTGAAAATAGTAAAACAAACATAATATTACATTGTATTAAGGAGAGTTCTTATACTGCTGTCTTTAACGCTTAAAACGTATAGGCAGTGACATTCCATGCCAAATTCCAGCTGGATCCATCTGTGCAGGAAAGGAAAGGCTACTATCCTAACTTACATGTATTTAATGACCTTGAACTCGACCTTAATGCAGGGCTTGTGCTATGTCTCTGGGCACCCTAGACACAACCTAGCACTGACCCCCACAACCGCCAAAGCCCTAACTTCCCCGATCCGGTTCTCATAGGGAAGAGGGGTGCCGCCATTTTATAAGGGATCATCAAGCCCCCTCCAATGCTGGCTAATTATTTACATGATATAAATGGAGGCAGAAAGTGGATGCTTTTGCCCCTCTCCTGGGCCAGGCAATTGTCTAACTTTACCTAATGGTAGTGGTGGCCTTGCATACATGAAATTATGATTTTATATCTGTATATTCGCAGAACTTCTCTTTGCCATGGTTGGAGGGCAACACAGAAAGCTCATGGATTGTATCTCTCTCTCCCTGAAGTTTCATACAGACATTGCAGAGGGAGATCCTGAGTTCCATGAATTGCGTGAGGGAAGTTGAGTTGAGTGATTGAGGGATTGATGTGTAAAGGGATTGTGTGATTGGAGCTGACAAATCTTTTATTTAAAAAATGTTAAAATAAAACCTAACCTGTTAGACTTAACTTTGGCTTAAATGTTACCAGGGCCAATCAGATTAGTGACCCCAAAAACTATTGATTTTCCAGATGCAAGTCATATGTGTACCAAGTTTGGTATAAACTACTCCAGGTATTCCAAGTTATGCTGGAACATACACACATACAAACATTTTTTTTTTTTTATAAATGATGGCCATGGTATACAAGGATACAGAAACGCCTTTCACGCTCCTCTGTCAAATCTGCAAGCGCAGGTCTGGATAAAAAAGTTTCATCGACCTTAAACTGTCACATGGACTATTATAATGCTGCCACTTACTTGGGTACTGTGTTGGGCATTAGAATAACCCCAAGTCTACCTCTAACGCTACTACTATACTCATACCTAAATATAACTTCAACCCTTAACTTCAACTGCCAACTTCCTCATCATTATCTCTGAACAATGCAACTCCAGCGGCGGTCAGCTTGACACAGACAGACACAACTATAGCAGCAGTCAGCTATTGGATAGAGTGAAGGGATGGGATAGAATAAAGGTAAAAGCTTCCAGACAGATGGAAGACAGATAGTGGAGAGTAGGACATGTAAGGGCAGAAAAGAATATAGGGACAGGCACTAGAAAGCTGTGGGAAAGTAATAGAATTAGCAGTGGGGACAGTGTGAGAAAAAAAAATAATTTTGTCAGACTTATGAAGAGATAACATGTAGAACATATAGGCCTAAATTTACTAAGCAAGGAAATTGCAAAGTGGGGATGTTGCCCATAGTAACCAATCAGATTCGACCTCACATTCTGAGAGCTTGAATCTGAAACTGAGAGCTTGAATGTGATTGGTTGCTATGGGCAAAACCCAACTTTTCAATCTCCCTGCTTTGTAAGGCCAT
The DNA here is from genome assembly GCA_016617825.1 of Platyplectrum ornatum. Classification (NCBI taxonomy): domain Eukaryota; kingdom Metazoa; phylum Chordata; class Amphibia; order Anura; family Limnodynastidae; genus Platyplectrum; species Platyplectrum ornatum. Next base: position 13,950 of record JABWIB010006064.1, read on the forward strand.
ACTTATAGGCCAGAGTCTTTATAGTATGGCTGCTGACAGAGAACTCTATTTTCATAACCTTTAAGTAACATACCCCCCAACATCAAGGGGGCTAAAGATGGGACATATAGGTGTTGGCATTTGGCGATGGAATACCATAGGTGTGCAGTGGAAGGTCTTATACTTGAAATATCATCACTGGAGTTACCTTGCAATCAGACAGGACTAGCTTGTAAGATATAACTTCTTTATATACAGTGCTGGATAACAGGAACACTTTAGATGAGACAAACATCAACTTTCAGTAATAGTAATTTACATGTAACATGAGCTCCATAGCTCAACAACCTTTCCTCATGCAGAACCTTCTGGAAGAGACACATCAAAAAACTGTACAAGTAAGTAGAGGAATACATAGCAGACAAACAAAACACATGTATCAAAACACATCGCCATATGCTGTCCCTCCAAGGTAATTGCATGCATATGAATAAACCACAGTCTGTTGTACATATTCCAACAATAGGTCCAGTCCCAGCCTCACCCAGACTCCGCCCCCAGCCCAGCCCAGACTCTACCTAAGCCCAGCACCCTTTTGGCCAAACTGGTATGCAGACGGGACAGCAGGACAGTCCCTACCCTAACAATGGGACTGTTGGGGGGTGTGAAGTAATAATACCATCAATTGTATAGTATCAGCTGTATGTTATGATCAATATAACCGGTCTACAAAATTTCATGGTGGCCCAAGTACTAGATGTGCAATGCTGTATTCAAAGCAAAGTACTGTTTAGGGCTTCAAGGACAGGTACAGTATATATTTTCCAAATAGCTGTGCAGAATGTCCTGTTGTAGAATACAATTGCTCCAAGCAAGGGACAAGGGGTCTATTTAGTAACTAGAAAGAGCTACAGCTGGTTTTGCAATTTGTCTCTTCTTCTCTGCTTTGTGGCATCCTGCAAAGTAACAGCACAGGGGATTTCTTTGATGTCTCTCTTGTAGGGCGCAACTTCTAAATTGAACATGGAAAAAAGTGTTGTGAAATTTAACAAGTGAAGAGTGGGACCGGTGTGGGATATTATCACTCCACCACTTATTGATGGCCTCCATTCAGTGTTATAAGGAATACACTGCTACTTGGTTCCAATGGCTAGAATATTATGATACCCTAGGATATCTTAATATAATGAGACTGGGACCACTTACTCTTTAATCCTCAAACCCTTCTGGGACATCTTACATTGGGACGACTCCACTTTTGCTTCTTGTCTCTGGTTTCCACCACTCTCCCCAATCATTCTGGCAGACCTATATCTACTTATTGCTTGACTTTCTTCCCCTTCCTGTAACATGTTAGGAGAGTGTGTAGAATCTCTATATTTGTATTTCCCTTGTTTTTTGACTATCAATCAAGTCTTGAAATATACAGAATTTCTCCACAGAAAGTGGAAAGTGCTCTGCATGAAAACTGTGATCTGTAAACCATGCATACTTCGTCAGTGATGCTCCTTTCCGTAGCTTCAGTCAAAGCTGCTTTGGTTGTTGCAACCAAAACAACATACAAAAAGGCTGTATGCGTACACCAGGGGGGACAGCGAGAAGGGCCCAGGCGCCTCTCGGAAATTGCCGCCAATTCTTACTTTATATAGTTATTCAGTGCATACGTATTTTCATTTGAAGAAGATAAAGCTCCAAAAGAACACCATTAATAAAAAGACTGATAAACATTATTAAAAATCAAAGTTCCAAGCATAATGGTTAATGATACTGAAAGATAAAGAACTTTATTATATCTGGGGAATTATTAAATTGCTTTATAACAGTAATCTATGCTACATTAAAGGGCAATGCTTGACGGGCATTGTAATATAATAGATGTTTGCATGAGGACCAACACTAACTCATGTGTAACACTTCTTAATGATCTACAATATTAATTTCCTGACTGCAAGGCAGATTAAGACCCAAACGCAAAATACGAACATGTCCTGCATGCAATGCTACAACTTATTAAAGGCTTATATGCATTCCAGACACGTAAACAACTGCAGCTCCAGATCTCTAAGCAAGTACGGCTGGTTGCATATAGAGACAATACAGTCAAGCATAATGCAGCTATGCTCCTGGATACCTAACCTCTGATGGGGATTCATATTCTAATGTTATGGATAGTGGAAATGGTGGTTACGCTTTGTTTATGCACTTAATTGGCATTGCAAATGTAGCAAAAATATAGGCACTACTTAATTAGCTACAAAGTGAATTAAATGAAAATTATAAAACAAACATTTCTTGAAATTGCCATTTTTTTTAACATCACCACAGCAGTTTCTAAAATCAAAATATATGAATCAATGGTTTTACTAAGTGTTGATTACAAAAATAGGTCAATGCCACACACTACTTGGCTCTAATCTTTATCAATTAAACAACCACTAATCAAGACCCTATATAAATGATGCAGCAAGTGCTAGCAAGCGTTGTGTGATAAGAATGGCTTTCAGTATACAAAAGTGTGCTGGAGCTATTGTCACACAACTGCAAGAAGAGTGGAAGAGGATGAGAACACAAGCCCCATGTAAGGTATACCATGGTGCGAGCCTGTGTTTGGCATGTGCATGAACCTGGACTCCCTGTCTGATCAGGAGGTAGTGCAATTGTTTAGNATTAACCATGCTAACCTACCAAAGCTTTATGAACAGGTGAGTGTTGGTGACCAGAACAGTGCTTGGCATTTCAGAGACAACCTTTTCTATGCACTTTATATATGTTACCCCAGCCAGGATTCAGTATGAAGTGGTTGATTTCTATAAGCTCTCAGGATTCCCTAATGTCTTGGGAGT
>JABWIB010006065.1:0-13784 GCA_016617825.1 Platyplectrum ornatum
AGGTTTACAGGTTGCATCCTGTAATGTGATTCCTATGATTGGAAGGGCAGCAATGTGCAGTTACATTCTGGCCAGACTGGATGGGCCATGTGGCTCTTATCTGCCATCACTTTCTATGTTTCTATGTTACATGTGTGCAGGAAAAGGAGGCTGAGATCTGGATGTCTGTGCTGAGGGCTTAAATGTACATTACTGAACTCATTACTGAACTCAGAGCACGGCCATAGGCCATCCCTTCTCTGTCAGTACTGTTATTCCTATTAAATCTGGATGGGACACTGTACGCTCCTATCAGGTAGTGCGGTTTATGTGCACACAGAGAACTGGAGTAATGCCTGATAATACCCAGTAACTATAGGGAGATTTATAAATTACATTTGTTGATATTTACATTGAAAGCAGTCCAGAGCCAGCCTTAAGAAATGTGAGCATATGTACACGGGCAAATTCCAATACGTATTTAGATCCTCCCTATATAATTTAATTTCCTACCCCTCCTACCATGTGTACATGGCGGATGGGCATGCCCTGCCATTGTAAAGGTTTCCAGCTCAGAATCCAGGATCGATTGCAGTGCGCTCAGATGTGTAACCGCTTTCTCATTCCGCAAGTATAAGTAGCTGTTGCATTGTAACAAGTTAATAAACTATTGAAGAGAAAGAATGAAGCAATGTAGAGTGGATTGAAGAGAAAGCATGAAGCAATGTAAAGAGGAATGAAGAGCAATAATAAAACAACGTAGAGAAGAATGAAGCAAAATGAAGAGAAAGAATGAAGCAAAGTAGAGAGGAATGAACAGAAAGAATGAAGCAATATAGAGAGGAATGAACAGAAAGAATGAAGAAATATGAAGATGAATGAAGATAAGAATGAAACAATATGAAGAGAAAGAATGAAACCATGTGGAGTGGAATGAAGAGAAAGCATGAAGCAATGTAAAGAGGAATGAAGAGAAATAATAAAACAACATAGAGAAGAATGAAGCAATATGAAGCGAAAGAATGAAGCAAAGTAGAGAGGAATGAACAGGAAGAATGAAGCAATGTAGAGAGGAATGAACAGGAGGAATGAAGAGAAAGAATGATGAAATGTGAAGAGGAATGAAGATAATGAAGCAATATGAAGAGAAAGAATGAAGCAAAGTAGAGAGGAATGAACAGAAAGAATTATGAAATGTGAAGAGGATGAAAATAAGAATGAAGCAATATGAAGAGAAAGAATGAAGCAATGTAGAGTGAATTAAGAGAAAGCATAAAGCAATGTAAAGAGGAATGAAGATAAATATTAAAACAACGTAGAGAAGAATGAAGAGAAAGAATGAAGCAATATGAAGAGAAAGAATGAAGCAAAGTAGAGAGCAATGAAGAGAAAGAATGAAGCCATATAGAGAGGAATGAACAGAAAGAATGAAGCAATGTGAAGAGGAATGAAGATAAGGAATGAAGCAATGTAGAAAGGGATGCAAATAAAGGATGGAGCGATGTGAAGAGGAAAGAATAGAGCAATATGAAGAGAAAGAATGAAGCAATATGAAGAGGAATGAAGCAGAGAGGAATGAACATGAATAATGAAACAATGTAGAGAGGAATGAATAGAAAGATTGAAATTTGAAGAGGCATGAAGCAATATGAAGAGAAAGAATGAAGCAATGTAGAGAGGAATGAACAGAATGAATGTGAAGAGGAATGAAGCAATGTAGAGAGGGATGAAAATAAAGGATGAGGCAATGTGAAGAGGAATGAAGAGAAAGAATAAAGCAATGTAGAGAGGAATAAACAGAAAGAATGAAGCAATGTAAAGAGGAATGAAGAAATTTAGAGAGGGATGAAGAGAAAGAATGAAGCAATGTGAAGAGGAATGAAGAGAAAGAATTAAGCAATATGAAGAGTAAGAATGAAGCAATGTAAAGAGGAATGAGCAGAAAGAATGATGAAATGTGAAGAGGAATGAAGATAAGGAATGAAGCAATGTAGAGTAGGATGACAATAAATGATAAAGCCATATGAAGAGAAATGAAGAGAAAGAATGAAGGAATATGAAGAGAAAGAATGAAGCAATGTGAAGAGGAATGAAAATAAAGAATGAAGCAATGTAGAGAGGAATGAAAATAAAGAATGAAGCAAAGTAGAGACGAATGAAGAGAGAGTTTGAAGCGTTGTGAAGAAGAATGAAGAAAATAATGAAACAATGTGAAAAGAAAGAATGAAGCAATGTAGAGAGGAATTAAAATATAGCAATTATTTTGTTTATATAAAGGTTTTTATATAGCGCCATCATATTACNTAGGTCTTGACAATTAGTTTCAGACAGAATTGGTGGGGAAGGGGGTGCAAATTGATACATAGGTGTAATTACACTTTGGGGGTAATTCAATTGCTCAGTAAAAACCGGAGGCATCAGTCCTACCCAGTAGAGAGGAATGAAAGTACAGAATGAAGCCATGTTGAGGGAAAGAGCATTCTGTATTTCCGGCTGTATTAACTTTTGTTCTCTTTCAGGAATGTATCTTGTCTGGNATCATGTCTGTGAATGGAAAGAAAGTCCTTCACATGGACAGGAATCCATATTATGGAGGAGAAAGTTCATCCATCACCCCATTAGAAGAGGTATAGTCACTGATGTTCTAATATCTTTTATTATTAAATACACAAGTAACGTTTCCCCTTTAATAAGAAAACAAATTCATGACTTTTAGGGGCCGATTCAATCCCTCGCGAAGACGGGAAAAAACGCGAAGTGCGCTTTTTCCCGTCTATTACGGGACTGAAACCTTGCGTCCTTTTGTACGCGGCTCAAAAAACGCGAGTTTTCCTGCCTTACGCAAACAGCGTAAGGCAGAAGAAATTTGTGCGAAGGGGATTGAATCGGCCCCTTAAAGAGGGAAAAAAATCTAGATCCTTTGTGTTTAATAGATGCTTTTCTCCAAATCAGCATTACATTCTTAGTGATGTCACTGGCTTCTAGTGACTGGATAGGCTGCATTCTCAGTGATATTACTGGTTCCTAGTGACTGGATAGGCTGCATTCTCAGTGATGTCACTGGCTCCTAGTGACTTGATAGGCTGCATTCTTAGTGATGTCACTGGCTCCTAGTGACTGGATAGGTTACATTCTCAGTGATGTCACTGGCTCCTAGTGACTTGATAGGTTCCATTCTCAGTGATGTCACTGGCTCCTAGTGACTGGATAGGCTGCATTCTCAGTGATGTCACTGGCTTCTAGTGACTGGATAGGTCCCTTTAATAAATTTGATGTCCTGCTGCGTGCAGTTGATGAGAACACTGTAATTTGTGTGACAGTTCGGGAAGTTGTGCACTCAGTTTTATCTGTCTGTTTTACCCTCAGCTTTATAAACGCTTCGAGATCCCAGATGGACCTCAGGAAAGCATGGGGAGAGGACGCGACTGGAATGTGGATCTAATCCCCAAATTTCTTATGGCTAATGGTAAGCACTTTTTTGTGATATCTGAGAGTATCTGTCTAATACCCTGATGAGTGTCGAAGGGGGGGGAGAGTTACACTTGGTTAATACCATGATGAATTGCAGGGGGTAAATAGGTTGGAAACAGTATTTGAGAAGAGAGGTGAGAATAACAGTGTAACAGTAACGCTGGTCAGTATCTGTGTGCAATAAGCAAAAACAAAATATTCTCCCTACAAGCAAACATTACTAACACTAACATTACTCTCACCCCACTGATACACATCATGGTATTACCCAGGTGTTCCCCCTTACTCTCATCATGGTATTACCCAGGTATAACTCTCACCCCCTGACACTCAATATGATATTACCCAGGTGCTACTCTTACCCCCTGACATTCATCATGGTATTACCAAGGTGTAACTCTCACCCCCTGACAATCACATATTCTCCCTACATCCACTAACATTTCACCGCCTGACACTCATCATGGTTTCACACACATGACTTTGTCACGCTTTGGATCTGGTCCATTGGTGTTATTTATCTGTGGCCTGTTATTAGGGGTGACAGGTACCTTTTATGGTCTCAGCTTATCAGAGTGAATCACGGAAACAAAGACAAGATTGGGAAATCCAAAACATAAACACAGATTACAAAACTTCCTCCATCCAAAACAGGAAGCAAAATCAGAGCAGAGAATCTGGCAGAGGAAACCCCGGACCTGCAGCTGTGTGGCGACCACTGCTGGCTACACGCTCCAGCAAAATGACAAATTCCCAACATCCAGAGAGATCTCTCGCCCGGGAATCTCAGCAAATATCATGCTTCACAAAGCATCTGCCAAACCAGCCAGCCACAAATCTTCTTAAATTAGATTTACAAATATACAAATACAGGGTCAGATGTAGAATTGTGCATATTGAGTTTATGTGGCCTATGTGTTTGTGTGTGTGTGTGTATATATACTGTATGTATATATATATATATAGACACAGTTGTGCTCATAAGTTTACATACCCTAGCAGAATTTGTGGATTCCTGGCCATTTGTCAGAGAATATGAATGANAACTTTTCTTTCACTCATGGTTAGTGGTTAGACTCTTTTTAAATCATAATGACAACAGAAACTACCTAAATGACCCTGATCAAAAGTTTACATACCCTGGATATTTAGGCCTGATGACATGCACACAAGTTGACACAAACAGGTTGGAATGACTAGAATTGTCAAAGGATCTGTGGGAAAAGGTAATTGACCTGTATAAAACGGAAAGGGATATAAAAAGATATCCAAGCAATTGAGATTGTCAATCAGCAGTGTCCAAACTATAATTAAGAAGTGGAAAATGGGGATTCTGTGGAAACCAAATCATGGTCAGGTTAGACCAGCAAAGATTTCAACCACAAGTGCCAGGAAAATTGTTCGGGATGCAAAGAAAAATCCACAAATAACTTCAGCTGAAATACAGAAAAAAATGGAAAATGGGCTACATGGTCGAGTCGCTGAATAAAGCCATTACTACGCAAATGCCACAAAGCATCCCGATTACAATACTCCAAACAGCAAGTCATTTGGAGTGAAGAGACCAAAATTGAACTTTTCTGGCCACAACCATAAACATTACATTTGGAGAGGAGTCAACAAGGCCTATGATGAAAGGTACATCATTCCTACTGCGAAACATGGAGGTGGATCGCTGATGTTTTGGGGATGTATGAGCTGCAAAGTCCAAGTCGACCTGTCATTGGCTACAGCAGAATAAAGTGAAGGTTCTCGAGTGGCCATCTAAGTCTCCTGACTGCAATATCATTGAGCCATTGAGTCTCTGGGGAGATCTCAGATGTGCAGTTCATGGAAGACAGCCCAAGAATATACAGGAACTGGAGGCTTTGTGCCAAGAAGAATGGGCAGCTTTACCATCTGAGAAAATAAAGTGGCTCATCCACAACTACCACAAAAGACTTCAAGCTATCATTGATGTTAAAGGGGGCAATAGTGGGGTATGTAAAGTTTTTATCAGGGTAATTTGGGTAGTTTCTGTTGTTATGATTTAAAAAGAGTAAACACATTTGTTTGACAATAAATGGCTTCACCCAACCATTAACCATGAGTGAAAGAAAGGTTTGTAAGTTATCATTCATATTCTCTGACAAATGGCCAGAAAATCACAAATTCTGCTAGGGGTGTGTAAACTTATGAGCACAACTGTATGTATATACACAATTCTTCGAGTGGCACTACATCCACTTATTTTGTTGTTATTATTAGTTATTCCTTTCTTATTCTTTTTATNAATTTTTTTTATATTATCATTATAATATAATTATTTTTTTCCCAAAAATGATATGCCCCAGTCATGCGTATTTGCGTCATTTCAGCAAAACAGAGCATGTCAAGCATTTTAACTTATAAATGCAGCTTTATAAAAGGTTTAGGCCAGTTGCTGTGTATTATATTTATATAGTGTTTTCTTTTGGAACATCGGGATTCAGTGCCTGCACTGTTTGGGAAGAAAAATGACAGTATAGTTATTTTATGTATAACAATTCCTCCATATTCTACAATGACCACAAACTGGTCTCATTTTTAGGCCAGTTGGTGAAAATGTTGCTCTACACCGAGGTCACCCGCTACCTGGATTTCAAAGTGGTGGAAGGAAGCTTTGTCTACAAGGGAGGAAAGATCTACAAAGTGCCGTCAACCGAGACTGAGGCTCTAGCCTCCAGTAAGTGAGCCTCCATTATGTAAGCAGAATAAGCTGCATTGACCTTCATTATCACCGCTTGTCCTCATTACCTCTCTCCCACAGACCTCATGGGCATGTTTGAGAAGCGAAGGTTCAGAAAGTTCCTGGTCTTTGTGGCCAACTTCGATGAGAATGACTCCAAGACTTTCGAAGGAGTGGATCCCAAAAGCACCAACATGCGAGATGTATACAAGAAATTTGACTTAGGACAGGACGTCATTGACTTCACTGGCCACGCCCTGGCGCTGTACCGGACAGATGAGTAGGTTCACTTTATTCATTAAGGGGCAGACCAAGACTACCTCAAGTCATGCAGATTCTATGCAGATTCCATTGCTTACAGGAAGGACTTAAGCTTTAAACAGTTGCTATGATCTGGTCAGCAGAACAGTTGGTTATGCAGATGTCTAAGGGGGCATGGCTCATTAGACTGGAGGCGGGGTTATGGGTAATTGCGGCAGGAGCTGATCGGACGGGGGTCGTGGTTGTTGGTTGAGGCCCTTAAACATTTCTATGCTTTTATTGTAGTTATCTAGATCAGCCGTGTCTGGAAACCATCAACCGCATTAAACTGTACAGCGAGTCTCTAGCAAGATACGGAAAGAGCCCTTACCTGTACCCTCTGTACGGACTGGGCGAGCTGCCCCAAGGATTTGCCAGGTGAGCAGAATGTTATAAACATCATTGGGTAGTGGCAGAAGACTTCAGTTCTGGTAATGTTAAAGTCTCTGTACTGCGTGTGTTTATGATGGGGGGGTCTCACCTGGTTTTGCTGGGTCATACAGGGATAAACAGTCACACAGTGTTCCTATATCATACTCAGTCTTTTCCTCTACTCTACAGGCTCAGTGCTATATACGGGGGGACGTATATGCTGAACAAGAGTGTGGATGAGATTGTGTTTGAGAAAGGGAAGGTGGTTGGAGTAAAGTCTGAGGGAGAGGTAAGTTCTTAGTATAAATTCTTTATCGCACATAGTATATGACAGTCACTGGAAACAACAGTACATATAATATTGGAAACAAGGTCATCCACCAACATCAAGCAGGAAGGTTACAGAAGACACAGAATAAACAAGGCCATCTGGGAGGTAACATAATCATATAAAAGAAGAGGGGGGGGCAGATGCATCAGGTAGCAGTTGGAAGGTTACCATAGTGGAGGTGTCCAAAAAGGTGGTCAAGGGCTACCAGGTTGCAATGTATTCCTTTCCAGTTGTGGAGAGGATCAGTTCCTCCATGGATCGGTAGAACTCCACCCTCCTCAGCTACTCGGAGATAGTGGGGCTAGTAATGAATCTCCAGTGGCCGAGGGTCACCGCTGTGGCAGCATTAATTACTAGGGTGAACAGGGAGTGGTTCAGGAGGGAGAAAAAACATCCATAACTCAGTGGGGTTATCTGGGCCAGTCACTGTGCAAGTTATTTCAAGGATCTGGGTCCAGAAGGAGGTAAGTTCGGGGCAGCCCCACCAAACACATGGGCGAGACATGTGCTTTTCTGTATCATGTATACTGTAACCCAAACATGACGCCCGTCGTTTCCCGTAGGTGGCCCGTTGCAAGCAGCTCATCTGCGACCCCAGCTACATTCCTGACCGAGTTCACAAGGCAGGTCAGGTGATCCGCGTCATCTGCATCCTCAGTCACCCCATCAAGAACACCAATGACGCCAACTCATGCCAAATCATCATTCCACAGAACCAGGTCAATAGGAAATCAGGTGAGACAGGGAAGGACGTCTGGGGGTGAGAGGTCGAGGATCACGTTCCATGAAAGGGAACCAGGAATAATCCTAAATCATTGTACTCGTCTCTCCCCCCTTTCCAGATATCTACGTCTGCATGATTTCCTACGCTCACAATGTGGCGGCGCAGGGAAAGTACATTGCGATAGTCAGCACCACAGTGGAGACGGCCGAGCCCGAGAAAGAGATTGAGCCAGCGCTGGAGCTTTTGGAACCTATAGACCAGAAGTAAGGACTCCCAGCAATGACGTTATGCAACACCAAATTTAGTAACTAAAATATAAGCAAAAGCATAAAAGCCTCATCCCTCTCCTTCATGCAAAGCAGGTGAATGTATACACTCATACACACGGGTGAGGTTCAGGACAGTCCAATAATGCACGTCTCATCACTATCAGTGCTTCTATCACTCAGACACCCCCTTGCCCTCTCTCCTGTCACCGATCTCTCCACAAAACACCCCCACCCAGACCTCACTGATCTCAGGTGGCAGGTGTGTAGCCGGTGCTTTCCGCAGACGGGAGGTGGTGTTATATTTCCTCTTGTGTTGTCACAGGTTCAGCTGTTTTATTGTCGCTGCTTTCACCTAGGCTTTTATTCCAGCTAGAGCAGTGACAGCGCCTTTGTCTGCAGACATCTGCTGTTTACACATTAAGGAAGTCATTCAGAATTAGAAGTAACAGCACAGACAGTGTAATGGAGACTGGGGCAATCCATGTTACAGTGTTCATAGCTGTGCAATAATTCTAATATGGGGCTGACATGACGATTCTCCATTTGCTAAGGGTTCAGGTGTTGTAGAGGTATTGGAATCTTTTTCCAGTTATTTATAATATATATTGGCATGAAAAATTCTAGTGAACTACCGAGTCAAGTCACAGTGATTCTTGGCAGGATCCAGGGATACAGATTGTANTTTGTGAATCTTTTAACCGTTTCAGTGAAGAGGCATGTTTTCTCTTTATAGATTTGTTGCAATCAGTGACCTGTATGAGGCAACCGAGGATGGCACAGAGAGCCAGGTAATGTCAGACACATCATACCGATCACAACTTAACCCTGTTACCAACCTGGTATATCATCTGGAACCTTGACACTGATTACATTTATGACAAGGATGCCATTTCACAAAACACAGTAACACAAATCGTGAAGTGTCATCGTAGACTTGACTGCCAATGATCAGCTTCTCATAGATACCCTGCAAACGACATCACTGAGGCCTCCAAATTGCAGCAAATCATTTCATTTCATTCCTGTAACGTCCATGTCTTTCAACCAATGAATTCACTTCGATCCAGTGACATCACTTAGACATGCAGGAACCAATTCAATTAGCCAGCTTTTCCTCGTCTATTACAGGAAGAGAAATTAGTGTTTAATTTTTATACGCAATATGTGCAAAAGTAACGGATGCTCTTTAATGACCAATATTATTGATAGTGTGCGTAACTATGTAAAAGCTCAATAAAGTATAGTCCTTCTAGAATTGCAAAATGTCTAAGGACATATACAATCTGAATAGCACCTCTCATCACCTACCACAGTAGATTTTATCAGGAGAATGTACTGTATTATTACATTCAATAATATGTTATGTACAAGTAGTGTTATTGAGATGCAAGGCGTAGCTGTGCTGATATCTTACAGATACTGTAATTTCCAATGCCACAATCTTATACTCATCTTGGCTTCTAAACTGCCACTCATCTTAATAAAAGCACCAAGGGATCCCCATATTACATGACACACCTGGTCACACGCTTCTTATCTCCATATTACAGGTGTTTTGCTCACGCTCTTACGACGCCACCACGCATTTCGAGACCACGTGCAACGACATCAAGGACATCTACAAGAGGATGACTGGAACAGACTTTGACTTCGAGAACATGAAGCGCAAGCAAAATGACGTGTACGGGGAAGAAGACCAGTGAAGAGGGAGTGGGAAGGTGGGGGTGGGAGGGGGTAGCAGTAAGGTGAAATTGAAAAACTAGGGTTTTTTTCTGGAAGGAGGTGCATTTGGAGGGTTTAGAACGAGCATGTGCGGGATCATGGAGGTTACGTAGGGTAGAATGATGGGAACATATAGCTGAAGCTTCCATTTTCCCCTTCAGTCCCTCTTGATTCCAGCTTAACTTTTTAAGTCCTGGGGCGAACACTGGTGGAGCGTCTACCTATAGAGAGGCGTAGGGTCCATTTCTCAGTATCTCAGCTGTCGTTACAGCCAAATATTTAGTGGATTAAGTTTACATGGTTAATGCAGTTTGCCCAGATGTCCCTATCATTGCCGAGCATTTGCTGAATCTCATATACTCATAGATTTCATCTATACACTACCTTCTATCTGTACATCACCCTCTTGTTGGGTTTAATAGGATTTCTATATTGTCTTACAGAAGTCAACCAATCTTGTGTCTCCAGTCTATCAAGTTACGTGAAACTCTTACACTTAGCTCTGTCATACAAGGGACATAGTCGATGACTATTGGTCCCATGTCATGGGGAGGTCTTAAAACTTTAGGGTTACATGGTTCACTGAATTGCAGCCACCTGAAGGTCCTACAATTGCTGGTCCCCTGTCATGAAAGTCTTAAACGTCCCATTCCCGCGTCACTCTGAATCCTACACAGATATCTTTTGTAATTTTTCCTGCACTAAGGCCAGGACCAATTTGTCTCGGTGCAAACCAAATATTCCTATAAAGTATAATGGGAATGTTTGGTTTTCCTGATACAACCTATATTGACGCAGGGTAGTTAGGAGGTCTCTGTAGCAATTATATGAAGTCTCCAAGTACCAAGAGACAGGGACATAAATTTCAGTCACTGTTTTTGGTATCAGAGATAAGATTTTGTTCCCACTAATACATTGGTTCTCAATCCTGTCCTCAGGACTCCCTAACAGTGCATCATTGTCCAGGTGTTGCTGGAGCAGAGAAGTGGCCAATATTGTCTGACAGGTGGTGTCATTATATCACTTGTGATTGTGAGGAGACCTGGAAAACATGCACTGTTAGGGGATAGGTATGAGAACCACTGCACTAATATATCATAGGTTTAGCATTCCAGGGGCAAAACGAAACGTTCCAACAGGGACAAATGGGAATCATTTAAAATACGGCGGCTTGTTCTGAAGACCTGGTTGGCATGCAGGTCCTTATTTCTTGCTGCCAGTGATGACTATAATGTGGCGTTAGGGTTCATGTAGAGTGCCTTCGCTAGAGATGCCTAGAATACATTTTATAATGGCTCAATGTTAGTACTTAGATCTTCTACTAAGAATACTCCCATCTCGTAGTTAAATCCTTCCGCAATCCTGGGGCATCGCAAATGATTTGTTATATTTCATGCGGAAGCTGTATCATTCCTACACGGAAGCTGTCTCATTCCTACTAGCCGTCACGTGGTTAAAGTCTTGCGGCTTATTTTACACGGGAGACCCCCATTCACTTCAGCCGGTACATACTTTTATATCAAAGCTTTTTCATCTAATCGAAATGGTTTCTAAAACAGCTATATGAGAATTAACCTTCTTTCCCCCTCATCGCCATGGCCTCCATCTCGGGTGTTTAACTAACGCGGCTTAAAAAGTTACAGGAGCGTTATTATCTTCCTATCTTAATTTATTTAACTTATTAGTGGACAAGCCATGGATTTCACCAAACGATTCTTACTGGGACAGTACACTTAATATTAAAAATAAACAATATCCGCCTCTATGCTAGGAGACATCTTTCCACAGCATGTGCGGTCTACCTGTCGTGTGTTATGTGGCGACCATTGTCGAAAGGCTATTGATCAAAACTACAAGTTTGTAGCCCATTTTGTGTACTGGACCAGTGTTCATGAGAATGTGGTTCAGGGATGTCACTGGCTCCTAAACTGCGTTCTTATGAATGCTAACCATAGAGAATGGCTGCAGCTACGATATTGCTAGACTCCAGTAATGGTTGCCAGTGTTATTTTAATTGACTTTTTCACTTCATCATTCATAACTTGACTTATAACACTACAAACATTTCCACCAGAGGTGGCTCTGTTGTTTAGTTTTATTTTATGTGTATTTCCCTTCAAACATCGGGGCAATGCTGAGAATCGATTCCAGTTACAGCAGATTCCCTACTGCAGAGATTAAAACTATCGATGAGTAGCTCTATCTAGGTCTAGTGAGGGTCATGCAGAGGTGGTCACTCTATGGGGTATGGATATAAATATATATGCATCTCGTCGTCTTCTCTGGTGCCAGGTGCAATATTGCCTCTCCTCTGTCATCATAGTGTATGGACTTAGTCTTCTGTGTGGTCACCGTTGTCCAGGGTCTGTTGCACATATCCCCTGATGGTACCTTCAACGTTTTCTTGGGGCTCCTCTGTCAAATATAAAAGGGGTAGCAGAAAACAATTGGAAGTGGACAGTTGTCTGTAGCAACCAATTAGATTGTAGGTATAATTTATCCAGTACAACTTACAATATAATAACTGGAATCTGATTGCTTGTTATTAGACAAGGATTACTCATGAAGAAAAGAGTTGGGGAGTGTTGCATCAGAGCGTAGATCTCCTCTTGTGGTGCTCACCACGTGGTACAGATCTACGGTGGATTCTGTAGATATTGCACGCTGTCAGGGGTGGTGGTCACCATGGAGATTGCAGATCCGCTCTCAAGTGGTGGTGGTCTTCTTCCAGATAAAGTTTATTATCGTATCATTTCTTTCTGAACCTTTGCTTTGTTTCCCCTTCAATCTACTGTATTTATCGGCTTCTTTGCATCGTCTGCCCCTGATGAAAAGATCTTCTTACTCGTAGATATTATTCATTTACTGTGTTTGACAAAACAATATCAAGTAAAAATGTTGTGGAAATTGTGTCTCGTGTTTTGTGTTAAACATCACGTTTAAACACTGGGGTCCTGATAATGAGGGGGACATGCACCAGTCCATGTGTCATTTGCTATTTCTTTGTTGATATTTGGCTCGGACACATTTCAGTATGGGGACCTTTAAATGACATCTGTCCTGCGTGATAACTATTGCAATGGAACCTTGTTTACACCCAACATCTGATCAGTGATGGTGACTGTTCCAGGTGGAACGTGAGGGACGTTTGGATACCAGGGTCTGTATTTACTAAATTATGGCAATGGAGAAGTGGAGGTGTTGCCCATAGCAACCAGATTCTAGCTCTCACTTTCCTAACAAATGTCAGCTAGATTCTGATTGGTTGGCACATGGCCGCAATTCTTACATAAATTATCACAGTTTATTCAGGGTTGCAGCATTTCGGGATGATGAATGGGCGGAGCTTGCTGACACCATGCCCACCCATTCATACCAAATTTATGGGGTTTACTTCCAGGGGGAGGGGCTTTTGGGATTATTTGCATAAATGCCCAGGGCCGTAACTAGGGGTGTGCGACCGGTGCCACCGCACAGGGCGCCGGGAGGGAGGTGGGTGCAGACAGAGCAGCTGTCTATCATGGCTCCCCTGCCGTCACGTGCTGTTTCCTTCAGTCTGAATGAAGGAAAATATACCGAGTGACCAGCAGGTGGCGCAGCTGAGACTACAACTCGTTCCTGTGTGATGAGTTGGCTGTGACTTCAGGAACTGTGAGTGACATGAGATGAGAAAGAGACATGAGAGGGAGAGAGGTCTGAGATAGAGAGGGTGAGCAAGGGACAGAAAGAGGCAGGAACGTGAGTGTGTATGAGGCATGTGACAGTAAGAAACAGGGGCCTTGATACAGGAAAGGAGACATGAGACATCAAGAGGGAGAGACAGACAGATAGCACAGAAAGAGACATATAGTGAGAGGACATGGGGGGTGTTATATGGAGAGAGGACAGGGGTGTTATATGGAGAGAGGA
>JABWIB010006066.1:0-11923 GCA_016617825.1 Platyplectrum ornatum
ATCTGCTCCTCAGAGAGTTGTCCTTAACCTTGCCAGACACACTACTAAATGTATTTCTTGCCATTGCTGTGGACAATCTGGCTAACGCACAAGAATTGACCAAGGTATGAGCCAAATTCGAATGACAAACTCTTTTTTTCTGGAAAGGGTTATATAGGTGATGTAGATTGTATTTAAAGTTAGATATTAAACATCACTCTATGAAGATTGATGCATGCTGGGAAACACGCACTTAATATTGCCTTGTCATCTTATGATTCTGTGCAGGATGAACAAGAAGAAGAGGAGGCATTTAACCAAAAACATGCCCTTCAAAAAGCCAAGGAGGTCAGCCCTATGTCTGCACCTAATGCATCATCTGTTGAGTGAGTCAGATATAAACTGCATACATTGTTTTGTGTTGTATTTTAATTTTGTGCTTAAAAATGTTACTACTCAGATTTAAAAAAAATAGTTTTTCTATGTAGGGCAACGAAATTAAAGCAGAATTTACAGAGTACTTATAAGAAATATTCCCAAGTCCATAGAGATGTCAATAAATACAAATGTTATTGCATATCTCTTGAGTTTTCTGTCTGATCGCTTTTCATCTAAAAATCAATTCCCAGTCACCATCCTAGTTTCACTGTGCTGCTTTTTATTTGTTCCAAAGTGGAATATTACTCATTAGGGGGAAAAATTCATATAGAATACAAATTCATTTTTAAGGGATGTACCAACTATATACAAATTCTTCCCTTTGTGGAGGGTTTTCAAAAACTCTTGAGGACCTTNATTCAGTCAAACCCCTTTCACAAAGATGGCTATTACCCGTGTAATTCAGCCAACAACCCGGGTAGTGTGCTTATTGTGAANGGCGCTAAAATTACTACTAACTACCCTGGTTCAGTGTGAACAGTGTAAGACCAGGGTAGTTTGTGAATTACCAGGGTAATTCAGCACTGTGAACAGGGTTAATTACCAGGGTAATTCAGCGCTGTGAACAGGGTTAATTACCAGGGTAATTCAGCACTGTGAACAGGGTTAATTACCAGGGTAATTCAGATCCACAGCTAACACCCCTGCTTGTTAAAACAGATTTACCAGGCTAGTCTACGTGAATGGGGTATCAGTTCTGTAAGGGAACATAAAGTTATTTATCCTAAACCTGTTTATGTTACAATACCCATTGTGCTCTTATAAACCAGCGGAATACGGTAAAATCTAATAACTTACAAAAACGCAAAAAAGGAAATACACTGATTTCTTTTTAAATAAATAATTCTCTAACTTCTCTAAATCGATTAATAAAAATCCATCTTGGGCTATAGGACAATAATATTTACATGTGCTCTGCAAGGAATATAATTTTTTCTCCATATCAATATTTTCTTGTGACCACTATTAAAATGGGTCATTTTAGACAGTAACAGAAACATTCTTTGAAATCCTGTATTTTCTATTCAATTATGTTTCAAACGTTAATCAGAACACATAAAATAAATCCTTACCAGTGCAGTAAATGAATAAGGGAGTGCCCAAAACTCTATTTCGTCTATTATGTGAAATAAGTTACAATTCCAGATTGATGTTAATATAAGATGAATGCAAGAACTTAATAGAACAGAGTCGGTGATGAATCACACATGTATAATGGCACAGAGCTGTATCAGTAACACCACTAATTACTAGTTTGACAGTATATATTACCTAGACATTGAGAAAATAGCAATGATCCATTCAGAAATGACAACAAACCAGTAATCAGGACATTTCGTTGCTGAACTACCCTGAAATCACAAATTAATAGTTACTGACTACCCTATTTATTGGAATTATGTTTCACTTATCTGTATATCCTCAGTATAACTTTCAGACATACAATACGTTACTATCTGCACTCTTTTGTATTTGAATTTTTAATGATGTGGTCCAACTTCTCTGCCAGTGTAGATTGGAATATTATCTTTAGAGACCAAAAAAACATTAAGTCAAAACATGTTTACAGTGATGGATAGCTATAGTGTTTATACATTTGCAGTGTGCCCATGTGGCTGGATGGTAACATAATTAGGTCAGTGGATAACATAGACTCATACACTACTTTTCTTTTATCTTCTGGGACAAACAAGTGTTTTGGAATTGGAATTCTATAACACCCCTTCATGATAACTACCAGAGGTGCCAATAAAAATTTCGGACCCTGTTTAGCAATTGCTTGGCTACCTCAATGATGCTTATTCAGCCTATTGATGATTATTGATGCTTATACAAGCCTAGACAACACTCATGNCCATGCACACTGAGAAGATGTCCATTGCTCATTTATCACTTATTCCACACAACACAGTTGGTGCATATCAGATTGTTTAGTCCATTTCTATGGTCTCAAAAGTGGTGAAAAATTGCAAAAATTACCAGCTAAACCATATTTGACTTCACTTATACTGCACATTTTTTATTTTAAATAANTAATATCAAGGCTTTTCTAAAATGTACTATTCTTTTATTAAAAAAAAAACCCATACATAGTTTAGGTTGATACAAAACTATTGCAGTGAATAATTTTCTTTTATTACCAGGAAAGAACGGCGAAAACGCCACACAATGTCCATTTGGGAACAACGCACTAGCCAGCTAAGGAGACACATACAGATGTCAAGTCAGGAAGCTCTTCAGAATGAAGAATTAGCAGCTCTGAATCCCCATTCCAGTATATACCGGAAGACGAAACAATCAGAAGACTCCACAGCAGAAAAGAGCGAAGGACAAGAGGAAAAGTTGGCAGTCAATCCTGGGGATGGACAAAAAAACGGTGACGAGAGCCCCTCTAACAAAAATCTCAGGGAAAACTGGCGACAGAAGTCTAGGCATGGCAATGAAAACTCTGAGCCGAATGGCACGACCCCTGAGGATGCCATGCGTAGGAGGCAAAGTCAGAGACGCAGCCGCCACAAAAAAGTAAGGACTGAAGGACGAGAAATATCCAGCAATCCAAATAGCACCTCGGTTAGCCAAGAAGATGGGCTGGACAGAGTCAACAGAGAGGATGGAAAAATACCCACAGACGAAAAGAGCAACGGCAATGTAAAGGAAGTTCAAGGATCTGAGGAGTCTCCCAAGAACTGCACAAAGTACTGCGAGGAGAGGTACGTGTGTTACTGGATATATCTTTATACCTTGTCTGAAAATACTGCAAACATCATAGAGGCTGTCCTAGGCTTCACAAAGTTCTAGGTAAAAAAAAATATAAGGGGGTTCCCCGTCACCAGGAATCCCTCTAAGATATAGTAAACCCTGCTAAACTGACATCAGAGTTGGCAGCATGGTGCCCCCTGAATCATGGGGCCCTAGGTGGCCTAGGGTGGGGTTCATGAAAACCATGGCTTTTTTTGCTTGTAATCTGAACGGGGGAGTAATTGTACTAGTAATCAGGTTAATACATGTATTGATGCCTTTATTAGAAAAGCTGAAAGAAATGAGCTAGCCAATTAGAAAATATAGAATTTTAAACAAAACAGCTTAATCAGNCATATGACATCAGAGTAACTTGCTGAAAGACCAGGCACAATGGGCCTTATCCTAATATGCACTACGAGGGATTGGGAAGTGCAAATCCATTTGATTCAGAATCCTAACACTATTGATGGGGTTTTAAAAGGCTGATCAATTGAGCCCTCCTTCACTATTTTAAGTGCCAATGGATCAGATAAGTTGGACTTAAGGTTGGGATTGGTTTCCCAAGTGCTCACACAGATACAGAATGGATCCAGTCCATTAATACACAGTTTACACTGATGTAATAACAATCTGATGAGTTATTATATCTGTGTCCGCACATGTTGAGTTTTACATAACAAGCCTTTACTTTTATATAATCTTTCCTAAATAATTGTTTTTTCTCTTCATTCTTTCCTCTTTTTGTCACTTTTTACCATTGTTTTGGGGCTGATCAATTGACAGGACAGTGGGATGTGAGAGCAATGCTCCCAACGCTGCACCTTTGCAGGAAATGGACTGTAGGAAGAACGGTAGCCCCCCAGACATGGATTGCAGTGATCAAGCTCTGCTGGGCAGTCTGAGGAGTCAAGAAGAAAGTCCTAATCCCACAAGCTGCAGCTTGGCTGATGTGTCCAGCAGCACAGAGAGAATCACGGAGAGTACAGTCATCACCTTACCCGATACCGGAATGCCTTCCGACTGCACCGTGGTACAGAGTGAGGACTCGTCTCACTCTCTGTGTATCCCTATGTCCTCTCTTACTACTCCCTCTCTGTCTTCTAATAAATGAACTCTTTCTGCATCTAGGATGTTTAAGATGGTAATTGCAGATGTCTTTGCTTCTTATAGTGACTGAAGATAGAGATGGGGAAGTCAGTCTAGTATCCCAGGTGCAAGAGAAGCCAGAAGAGGAAACGGAGGATGGAGAGGAGAGGACAATGAAGAGGAAGCTGAAAGTTTTGGAGTCTCCAAAGGCCATTGTACCATACAGCTCAATGCTCATCTTCAGCTCTACCAATCCGTACGTTTATCTCTTATGTTTGCTATATTAATAAAGAATTTATTCAGTTTATCATTTGGAGACTTTAAAAGAAACCTTTGTTCTTTACAAATTTAGTTTAGTTTGTGTATATCAATCTAGCTGTTTCCTTATGTTTATTTTAATCCTTAGGGTAAGAAAAGTGTGTCATTATATAGTGAACCTGCGATATTTTGAGATGAGTATCCTACTTGTCATTGCTGCCAGCAGCATAGCCTTGGCNGCTGAAGATCCCGTTTTAACAAACTCCGACCACAACAAAGTAAGTTAAAATGTCTATGAAAAGTGATCTATTTCTTTTCAGTCTTGTACTTATCAAAGTATAATCCTTTTAAAACNTATTCATATTAATAACTGTGGTAACATCGCAGACCATTTTTTACCTTGTTTGAGCTAACACAGTAGTCTTTATTAATAGATTTTATTCACTGGAATAATTTCATTTCATTCCAGTCTTTACTCAATTCTTTAATCATTATTAGATAACCGTCGACCTTACACAAATCTGAGTTCAAACACACACCCTGTTTCTTTATCTAACTACCAGTCACTGAAACCAACAGGTGCCCAAAGAATTATATATTTTTACAAGGTCTTACTACTCATGCTGTTTAAACGGCTTGCAATGTTCATCTAATTATTAATATTTGGCTAAGTTCTTACTATGANTTTATATGTGTAACTCCCCTGTCTAGACTGACTTATCTCTATCTATGTGAATTTCCTTTAATCCTTTCTTTCTCTTAATCTCTAAAAATCCTATTACATATTTCAAAGTTCTAACCTCAACCCACAAAGGTCTCTAATGTCTCCCAATAATGTTTTTTCCTACTCTCTAATTTGTTTTCTTCAAGTGCAAATCAGATTGGAGCTCTCACTTTCCTATTACATACTAGAACATCTCCACTTTTGCTTTCCTGCAGTTTAGCAAATATAGGCCAAAGTGGGGGTTTTTATACACCTGCCATATTTTCTATCACATGTCTCAATGCATTTTTTAACCACTAACGTAAAAGTCTTCTCTTCGGAAAACTATATAATAACTCTTTCCAGTTCCTGACTATAATCTGACTCTTTCTCTGTCTTTGTTCAGGTTCTTCGATACTTTGACTACGTTTTCACTGGCGTCTTTACCTTTGAGATGGTTATAAAGGTAAGNAGGTACTTTTACACATAAAGGGCTTGATCCATTAATCTTAGCTCTGGTAAAACCTCACATATATTAGCCATAACATTTAAGGGTAAACACTAGTTTTTTATATTGACCTATCCATTCCCACCATAGATCCTTATGGATGGAGATGCGTGAATGTACATGTGCCACACTTTTAGTACANATATGGATTCTNTGTATCCTGACTTNCATATTNATTGGCAGTAGTGGGAGAAAATATATATNTTTAATATTGTATTAAGGATGTGATTAGTGCCCTCGACCTACCAACGCTAACCATATATGGAAGTTGGGTATCAGAAGCCCCCACATGGAGCGCTTGATCCATTCCTATGACAAGACCGTGATCTTAGCTCTGGTAAAACCTCACATATTAGCCATAACATTTAAGGGTAAACTCTAGTTTTTTATATTACCCTATCCATTCCCACCATAGATCTAAATATGACCAAATAGATTAGAAAATAGCGATGTGGTTATGTTTACTACAAATTTGGTTTACTATTTTACAATGACCATACCATGTTCAGGAAATTATAGAAACATGGATACTATTAATTCATTATATGAAGCCTAATTTGTATATAAAGATTGGGAGTTGAACAAACCCTGCCCCCTAACAAATAAATTTAATATTTCCTTTATTACATGTTTCCCAATCTATGGGCTAAATATCTGGTTAGACCCACAAGTCAAACTAACCAGACTTTGGCTAAAAGCATTCTAATCACTGTCACTTCTACGGAAAGCCCACCATTAAAAGTTGGCAACCTTGAGTTACATAGACAATTTATTTGTGTTCCTGTGTTAGTTCAGTGGAGTCTTCTGCTGGTGTCTCCACAGATGATTGACCAAGGCTTGATNCTACATGAAGGTTCATATTTTCGTGACCTCTGGAATATCCTGGATTTTGTGGTTGTNGTGGGGGCGCTGGTGGCTTTTGCTTTGTCGTAAGTACTGAAGTGACTAGATGAAACTTTTATGAAAAATATTACATACCAAATGAGCGATTTTCTTTATTTTTCCATATTATCTATGCTGTTCTCACCCGCTGTTATCTCTTGCTTTCTGTCTCTCAACACTTCGGCTCATTTCTTGGATGACACACAGCAATGTTTTGGGGTAAATATACATTTATGTTGTGGAGAAGCCATTGCATGTCAGAATACCCCATTGCATATAAGCATTATGAGCTATTTGAGTTTCTCCTCGTGCTTGTAATCCTAGAAATACATAGTGTATGCACACATTGTTGAAAACTAAGTCACAGAGGTAAAGCCGAACAAAGCCTACAGATATTCCTTCCTCTGTCTCGCAGCAGAATAATAGTACATTCTGCATTTTCAGTCTCCTCTATGGCTCACGAGGGAGTGCAGGCTACGTTCATGNATTGTGTCTGATGTAGGGGTTTATGGCTGTCATCTTGTTTGGATTGATCGCGTGAATAAGGGACTCACTCCATTNTTTCTCTTTGCATTGTTTGTAATTTACTTGTGGTGCATCTCTTAGGACCAACAAAGGCCGGGACATCAAAACCATTAAATCTCTGCGTGTACTGCGAGTTCTGCGTCCACTCAAAACCATCAAGCGTCTCCCGAAGTTGAAGGTAACAAATGAGAGAGAATGTCAACAATAGCATTGGAATTGCTTCTTATCATAGACTCACAGCTTTCAAAGTCAGGCCGTGCCCTGGGAAACATTGCTTTAAATGGGGATGTTCTCCAGTGATAAGTCTACCACAGTAGCTGTCCATATAGCACTATCCAAATACAATAGAGAAAATATATTCTTTCTATGCAGGAAATATTTTAATATCTTACTCAATGATATTATTATGTATATTATTATTATTATTAGACAGAGCTGCAGCATAGGACAGCCATCTTTTTGCCAGAGAGCTACGTGAATAAAGACCTCTTACCCCGCAGGGCCCTAGGTGGCCGCCCATGGCATGGGCCACCTCTGGGCATGTGGATGTGTCGGAATGTCTTTTACGTACAGATCTACTTGTGGATGGAGATGTGTTAATGTACATGTTCCACACTTTCCGCGAACTTGGGCGGGCCGGCCGAGCAGGGCAGCAGCGGAGGGGAAAAAAAAAGTAAAATAATAAAAAGAAACAGAAAAAATATCATTAATAACCGGAGTGTGGACGGCACTACTCGGCGCGGCGTCATTCTCCGACAGGGGGCGCGGTACTAGGTCTGCCTACGCCGCCCGCAGACCTAGCGCCGGCCCTGTTCTGTACATATATGGATTCTCTGTATCCTGACTTCCATATTGATTGGCAGTAGTGGAAGGAAAGATATATTTCAACACCGCATTAAAGGAGTGATTAGTGCCCTCTGACTTATCCATGCTATTCATACATGGAGGTTGTGTATCAGAAACCCNCCACATGGGGTGCCAGCTGAAATATGAATCTAGTCCAACTTTATAAATAAATGCTGATAGAAATATATAAATGTTTAAAAAAGGGAGCTTGACCATGTACAGGGGTCTGACCCAAGTCTGACTCCCAAATTTCTGGCATTTCTCTTGGTGTCCTTGGAAAGTCAGTTAATCTCCCAGTCTGCCTGAAGCCCTGATTGTTACTATGGATGATCACACCTTCATGCCCAACCTGGCTGCCGTAACTTTGTCACCTGCATCAAACCTGGTTTTTTTTTTTTATAGCGATGACATATTTGTGATTTTGACAGTTTAAATATCCATTTGTTGTATATTCAATGTTGTTCAGTTCAGTCATGTCTAATTGTGTATGTATTTACCAGCTCAGAATCTTTATCCTCTGTATCTATCAATCTCTAGTACACTCTTTAGTAGAGTCTAATAAGNGCTGGAGTTTTACGTATTGCTTGTGAAAGCTGAACTTGTGATCTTCTCCTCAGGCAGTATTTGATTGTGTGGTGAATTCTTTGAAGAACGTATTTAATATCCTCATCGTGTACAAACTCTTCATGTTTATATTCGCCGTCATCGCTGTTCAACTCTTCAAGGGCAAGTTCTTCTACTGCACAGACAGCTCAAAGGATACAGAGAAAGAATGCATGTACGTCCTGAGAATTAATGTGTCTCTGGGGATATGTGCTTCCTCTGCCATGCAACCAGCATTGCACTAGCAGATTCATATTCAGAATGCTTCCTTCAATGGGTCATTGCCTGTCTTCAATCTGCACAGATCCCGTCATGACAAGGACACANCATAGATTTTAATCATTTAGAGGATGTGATCATGGAATTACAGCCAAGGATTAGGTTTCTAATAGTTATAAGTGAAAAACNTCTACTTAACCTTATGAAAGAATTTGCTTTCCATTTCCGCATACCTGTTGATTTACCATGCAGTGTACTTTATAGTGAATAGGCCATTTATTGTTTAATGTGATATAAGATACATAGGGTTGGATTCTAGACCTCTGGGGCCAGCTATACCTGCAGATTCTATGCCCCATGTGAAAGGCTGCTCCCAGGGGGTGGAACATACAGGCTTGGGCCCCTTAGCTAGGAGGTGGGTCCTGCACCTGGATCGGTGGGCCATGGGGGTGGGGCTGAGCTGCGAGTCAGCTTAAGAAGGAAGGCGAGCCAGCCTAAATAAGAAGGCGAGTTGGGAATACAGATTTCTATAAAGAGACAACATGATGAGAAAAAAATATATGAAAAACATCAAACTATGCACAGGATCCAGCTGTCCGTCATCCAGCGCAGAAGTTGGGTGGATTTTGTTCCAGCGTGCATGTGAGCTTGTTGGTCCCGTAGAGCAGGGATTACCAAACCTGTCACAAGGATCTACCAACAGTCCATGTTTTACAGGTCTCCATGTTGGAGCACAGGTGTGTTTATAATCAACAGTCCATGTTTTTCAAGATCCACCGGTGATAGTAATTATGTCACCTGTGATTCTTTGAGGAGATTTGGAAGATCACAGGTTTGGCCATCCCTTCCCTATGGGATGGTCATGGAAGATCAGGTATCTGTCCACCAAGCTGGTCTTGCCTCCCTATCCACATAAATTATGCTAGGTGGGCAGGGGGTTATATTTNAATTATACCNTCGGAGCAGGGTTTGGGGGACCCATATGGGTCAGCAATTGCAGGGACCGCTGATCTGCATGAGTGCCTTAAGCCAGCCTGCATCCGGCCTGGAGATCCGATCCTATATATTTAATCTGATTTTGTGCTTTTTCTGTTTAGAGGAAGTTACATAGATCATGAGAAAAACAAAATGGAGGTAAAACGGAGGGAATGGAAGAGACATGAATTTCATTATGACAACATCATATGGGCCCTCCTTACCCTCTTCACTGTATCCACGGGAGAAGGCTGGCCTCAGTGAGTATTTTCCTGCAGAGTTTAATGTATTTTTGTGCAGGAACAATGTTCCCAATGAAGGTTCTTCTTTTTGTAACTAGGGTCCTGCAGCACTCAGTAGACGTGACTGAAGAAGATCGAGGTCCAAGCCGTAGCAACCGCATGGAGATGTCAATCTTCTATGTCGTCTACTTCGTGGTCTTCCCCTTCTTCTTTGTAAATATCTTTGTGGCTCTTATTATTATCACCTTCCAAGAGCAAGGAGACAAGATGATGGAGGAATGTCGCCTTGAGAAGAATGAGGTAAGCNTCGTTTTGTAATAGGAGTCACATGACTTACATTAGTTTGTGTTGATGTATACTTTCTAGTTGTAACAAGCTTTGGAGTTTTTGTTCTGAATAGTTTTATCTTCACAACACAGTTGAGCTCAGGGACATAAACAAAATGCTAATCCTACTCTTCTAATTAATATAATCACATAATACTCAGACGTCCAGACTCCTGTTTTCATATAAGAATGTTCAAATGTATTGTGAGAACTATGTCACATAAATTATTTACATTGTGTAATTTAGCGTTTTGCCTAAAGTGAATAGGATCACAAATAATGAAAGAAGGTTACAAGATCTCAATGCTGACCCATGTCATTCTTAGATTCTAAGATTGATAAAAGTAAAATACATTTCATTATCCAGAACTTATTCATGTTCTTGAGTCTTGTCATGCGCCCTCACAGCATTTACACACTTNCAGCCATTTAGAATAATTAGTAAATTTCCCTTGCATGGTATAAGGTTAAAGAACACATTTGGTATTACACATGGAGTCAGAATCAATTAAGTGCTATGTGTATTCCAGATGTACAGTGCACTGGTACATTGCAGATTAGTATTCTTGCACGCCATGTCTTTGTGGATAATTGAATCTGCCCTATAGTCTCCAGTCGGAAACTTCTACAAGACAAGGGGAATACTGGGAGCTATGAATGCAGTACCTGTGGTATCCCAAAATCAGAGGTCCACAGTATTTTATTTAAAGTGAATGCGAGGGACACGTTTCCCCTGGCTCTCACAGATATTCTCAGGGCCTGGTTATGGGTCTTACATATATGGCGCCCCACATGGTTACTAAAAAATAAAAAGGAGGAACTGCAGCAGCACAGACAGGGCAGCAACCTGTGGAGAAAAGGGACAGGTGACTATACGCCCCACTGGACATACGGAACCTCAACTGTATCTCAACTGTAAGTTTTCTGCACCATCCTAACTTAGAATGCGGAACTCTGCATAGTACAGTATGTAAGGCATATGTCTCTACACTGTGGACAAAAGGGTAATTATGGAGGAGTGTACCTAATATACCGAAATAAAAATGTATAGAATGTCGGGATCCAGTCTACTGTGTCAGATTTGCTGTCATAAATTATATAAGTTGTATAATAATTCCAGCATGATTATGGATAGACCTGCCAAGATCCTCCACCATGGCCCATTCCAACAGGTACACAATACCCCCCTCCTGGGCTTCCAACAGTCACCTGGATTTAATGAACAAACTGATATTTGAAAAACATTTTTCTCTCCAATAACGGTGGTTACCATAGTAACTGATTGCTGGAATCTCAGGAACAGAGTATCTTGTACCTGGTGGAATGGGTCATGTTGAAGGTTCTGTTCATAATGAACTCACTAGGTGTAGTAAATCTGATTGGTAAGCTGAGGAATGTCGCTTTGTTTTCTAGAGAGCCTGCATTGACTTTGCCATAAGCGCCAAGCCACTGACCCGCTACATGCCACAAAATCGCCATACCTTCCAATATCGCGTGTGGCACTTTGTGGTTTCACCATCTTTTGAATACACCATCATGGCCATGATT
Source organism: Platyplectrum ornatum (assembly GCA_016617825.1). Classification (NCBI taxonomy): domain Eukaryota; kingdom Metazoa; phylum Chordata; class Amphibia; order Anura; family Limnodynastidae; genus Platyplectrum; species Platyplectrum ornatum. Next base: position 11,881 of record JABWIB010006066.1, read on the forward strand.
GCCCTAAACACGGTGGTACTTATGATGAAGGTAAGAATCTGAT
>JABWIB010006067.1:4865-16252 GCA_016617825.1 Platyplectrum ornatum
TGAATTACCCTGGTAATAGCCTTCGGTGTGAACGGGGTATAATGCAGGGTTTTTACCTGGGTTGCTGCAGTGGAAAAGAGGTTTCCCTTTAACACATAGTAGNTAACAGTACTCTACTCCATTCAGTGGAAATGGTGTCAACCCTGGAAAAAACCCAGGTTCACACGCAGTGGAAAAGGGCTCTTTTATATTGAACCTGGGAAAAATGCAGGGTACACACCCAGGTCTGAACCTGGGTTCTCGGTGGAAAAGAGGTATCAGAGTATAGCTTCTATTAGCAATGCTGCTAGAATACTCCCCCTCCCATTCTGCATGAATGAGGAGTGTGAGGCCATCCATCACATCTCTGGAGAGGATCGTGGTGACACTGTCTGGATGTCACCATCACTGTGTCAGAGGGTGAGGTGGCAGAAGACATGATACATAGGAAGTGATTGAGATGCAGCAAGCGCTCCCATTATAGCGGTGACAAGNCTGGATCTGGTCTTATCAGCATTTCTCTGGGTTTTTATCCATCCAGTCGAAGCTCTGGGGCTTCCAGACTTAGCAAAGTGTTCAGTCCTTGCCCTTCGCCTTCATTTTAATTACAATGGTATTTGAAGCAAGTGGATTGATTTGCATAGGACGTGTTAACTGTTTCACTGCAATACNGACAAGTGTTGTACAGAGTATGTTTGTCGTTTGGTCACAGATGAGCATATGAAAATATTCACACAAAGGTCATGCAATGATAAACTGATCGGCGCTGCCAATTCATTACTTCTAGNGTAAGTGAAGTGTAAAAATGGATTTTAATTTACATGGAATGGAACTGCTACGTGTAAGGAGGTGCTGATCCAGGACAAATACTGTAACATCACAATACTCATTCAATAGACTTGAATCAAAAAAAGTAAACGCAGTGCAAACGTGTCAAGTGCAAATTCTAGTTTAAAACTAACCCGTCTCTCAGAGAGCATATAAGAGGGTAACCCCCCCAACCCTTTTCCGAATTATTACCCTAACCCCAACCCTCCCCACAGCCTAACGCTTCCTTCACCACAGCCTAACCCTCCCTTCACCACAGCCTAACCCCAACCCTTCCCACAGACTAACACTCCCTTCACCACAGCCTAACCCTCCCTTCACCACAGCCTAACCCCAACCCTTCCCACAGCCTAACCCTCCCTTCACCACAGCCTAACCCCAACCCTTCCCACAGACTAACACTCCCTTCACCACAGCCTAACCCCAACCATTCCCACAGACTAACACTCCCTTCACCACAGCCTAACCCCAACCCTCCCCACAACCTAACACTCCCTTCACCCCAGCCTAACCCCAACCCTCCTTTTCAATGCTAAATACCAAAGCCTAACCTTCCCCTTTTCTGATGTCTCTGTCAGCAGCGGTGGCATACTAGCCACGGTTTTATGTGTGTTATTTGAAAATAGATACAGCTGACATTTAGCCATCCGCTTTATGTATATCTAAAGACGTACAAATGCATCCCATATAAGGATGGGTGTTAGGTGTAAGACGTGTAATGCACAGCACTTGCCGTGTCCAAGGACTGTTCTGCATATTAGATTTGTTTCATTTCTTCCACTATTACTCGCTGATGAATAACAAAATGGAATATAAATCCATGCATTGATGCCATCATTTGTACCAATGCGTCTCGCTACTAACCTTGGATTTTTATAAAATGTGCTTATGATTACATAAGTGTAAAAGAAAGCGAATGAGCAGCTGCACTTCAGCATATTCATGTGTAATCCTCTGATCCGTGCCAGCTATCCCCCTCTCTCTCTCTCATTTTCAATGGTTCGTGGAACAATCTATGCGCCCTTTATATAAGCAGGGGAGACCTGGCAGAAGTTTTCTGTGTGTGCTCCATATGGGGGAGAGGGATAGCACAGCTCGGCATGACTAGCAGCGCACATATTTCACATGATGAGAAGGTCAGCAGCAGTGGGCCGCTTTTACCAGAGAATGCGGTTCAAGGAAAATCCAGCTACTGACACATNTAAGAAAAACCCTGCAGGCATCCAATTCATATTTCAAACTACTGCGCCCCAAGTGCATATTATAAACATTGTGTGATGCATCCCACTGAATTTGAAAAGGTACGCGTATTTCTAGTGGCCTTTTGCCAAATACACCTATTTGATTATTAAGAAGTGTAACTGTGCCAAAAGTTAACATTTATTATGTTAAGGAATGTAAAAATATTTTTAATGCGAGTGTTTTAAGAGTCTCTGGCATAGAGTAACATCATTCATCGGGGTTCTATGTAACATGTAATAATATATAGTGTTTGGAAATATGGAAAGGAGTACAGCGCTGTGCAGTTTTCAGGCTTCTTTTCTCCAGAGACTTGTCTAATTGAGATGTATATACCGGATGTGCATGTACCCAGACTGCGCAGATCTGGAGCTATTTCCACTCTAGACACTGGAGTATATAGACACTGGCAGGACTGCATTTACCAGATCTGACAAAACATGAAACCCACTGACAGGCGAAGGGAGGAACATTGAGAATCTAGCTACAATGGAAACTGTCATGGGGGGGATTTATTAGGCAGTAAATGAACTGGATGTGTTAAGGATCTGAGTGACTATGACAAAGGCCTAGACATCACCCAAAGCACAGGTCTTGTAGAGTTCCTGGTCTACTAAAAGTCACACGTGTTCAAGGCCCATTGATGCACTTGGAAAGGTTAGATCACCTGATCCCATCCACAGAGGAGCTACTGCAGTACAAACCTATAAATGTGTTATAAATGCCTATTACAGAAAGGTTCCAGAGAACATTGCACCGGTATGACTGGATTGCCCATACACAGTCCCAGTGTCTGTGCTAAACCCTGTCCAAGGATGGCACCTGAATAGGAGAAAGGCCAAGAATCAATGCCCTGTCCTTCATGGCCACGTTATTGCGTGATGGTGGTGATCCCTTTCAGCAGGATGATGCACCCTGTACACCTTGTTCAGGAATGGTTCAAGGTGATTACTTCCAAATTCCCCAGATCTCAATGCAATCAGGCATCTGCGGGATGTACTGGAAAAACAAGTCATGAAAGCTCCACCTCAGATCCTACAAGGAGATCTGCTGGTAACATGGTGGTGACAGATACCTCATTATGTGGAGTCCTGACGGGTCAGAGCTGCTTTGGTGGCACAAGGTCATGGTGTGCTCATGACATCTTCAATACAGTATCTACAGTATCTAACAGAATATATCACAGACTCGTACAGAAAATATAAGCATTGCTCTCTAAATGCATTCAGCTTTGATTTGAAAGGATGAAATGAAAGACAGAAATGTGAAGTCTATAGGGTTGGGGACAACCTTGAGCCCCATGCAAGGTGTCAGATCCAAGGTCATCCCTTTAAAGGGACATGTGGGGACTGAGGTGCTAGACCCAGGTTACAGCAATACATAAGAGGAAGGGATAGCAGACCACCCACAGGAGCACATTCTGTGCACACATGTGCGGATAGGAGCATTGGCACACATCTATTCGTCATGAGGACTAACACTGGGACAGAACAAAGAGCTGATAGCGGAGGGGAAAGTTCCTCCCGGGGCCTCCATTAGGAATTTTCCAGCAGTGACATCGCTAATCCCAGCTCCGGATCGTGTATTAGCCAATGCCCCTGGCACTATGCCCCCGCATATGGGTGCGCTGCCCGGGGAAGCGATCACACATTCCTGCGAGGCTCAGCGATCCGTGCGGGAGGGGGGAGAGGGGGAGCCGTCCCCCGGTGTAACTTCAATGAGAGCGGCTTCTCCTGCGGGTGCTCAGCGGGAATCTCATCTCACAGAGAGAGAGAGAGAGAGAGAGAGAGAGAGGGCAGAGAAACTCCGCCGTGCACGTATGTGCGCTTTACCCCTCCGCTATACTGCGGATCATAATGACACGGCTTGTGTGACGGTGCAGGGTCTTATTAACCCCTTCCCTTCAGCTTGTACATATGCTTACACTGATAGGAGTAGTAGAGCCCAGGCACACCGCAGGATACCGCCCGCAGAGCCATGCTGTATGGGTAACAGGGGGTTAAGGGGACGGATGTACGGTTCCACTGCACGCAGGCTCCTGCCAGAAGCGGAATGACACATCGTGCATATCCCCTGCCCCCTGATCAGCGCGTCCCAGCGAGCAGATTAATGAGGCCACACAGCCCGATCATTCACACATCACTGCGGGAGCGATCCATCTCCTGCCCCTCCTGGGGGTAACGCTCTCATCCAGGGCTAGTAATGAAGACACAGGAGCCATCCACATCATGCCCACAGCACATGGACTAACGCCGCACACCGGGCTGCTGGAAGGGTCCTGTATACACTGCGGACACACTATACAGCCGGATGATTGCATGTAATATGCGCTTCTAAGCAATCAGGGGTAGGAGTGATAGATCTGTAATACACCCANTTCTTGTGGATCCCACGTATTCGGCCCAGTTTTGTTTTGGCTTTTATATGTACAGCTCGCAGGATGNGTTCTCGATCAGCCTTATAATAATCCAGATTGTGCAGTTTTCCACAGTGTGGGTTTAGAAAATGGCCACAAAATGGAGTGCGCATGCACACACCATTATGTGATCTCTATGAAAATTGCATAACACCTAGTGTGTGTGTGTGTGTGTACACCAGGTAAGCAAGGGGTCATGGCGGGAAGTATGTAAATTGTACAGGAAGATCTGGCCTCAGCCTTACGTACGATCCAGTGCCCCACACCACCTTGCATTTATACAAAAGCACTGCAGAAGATTTAAGAGTCCTGGTAGCTGATAGGGAGGAAGCAACTTAAGAACTAGTACGTNAGCAGAATCAGTGTCCATATTTAGGGGTATATTTACTAATTCTTGTTATGTAGAGCTCTGTAACAGACTCTACTGGTGATTATATAAAGTNTGTTTTGAATATGAAGGACAGTTATGCTGGGCAGTCGCACTAAGCAATGTCGTTCTAGTTTATATCTGTGCCGATAAATGGGGTAAAACCAGCCAGTCATTGGCACCATTCACTAGAACCATATCGCTCTAATGTGAGTGCCCAGCGCACATTTTTTGTAACTGGGCTTAAAATCGTCTGGTGTTGTGTTACAATTGCATCTCTATAAATGCTAACTTTATATATGTAACTGTGCTTACCTGGTAGCAGATGGTTCCATATATTTTATAAAATATATTCTCTCTGAGGGTGTGTGTTTGTGTCATATAAGCCTCATTAGTAAAAAAAAGAAATAAATAAAACCCACACAGAAATCAGTGTTTAATATATATGGACCGGATCCAGACTTCCTACAAGGGTACCTTTTGGTTCTGGATCCATAAGTTTGTCCTGGTATAAAATCAGATAGCGAGGTGGGTGTTATCAGGAAGCAGAAGCACTGCTACTATGAGGGTGGGATGTAAACGGTACAGTAAGCTCTTACATGCTATCCAGATTCTACACTATCCCCATTACACGGACCTCCCTTGCTGTGAGCTAGTGACCTCCCCTTGCCCAGAAATTGGGGTACGGCAGGGATCTGTTATCTCTGAAATTACAGAGTGCAGAAGTTATCATCACTAATCTATTCTCCTTTACTCTTTTACATTTATTTCTGAATTTATTTTAAAACCACCGCATTATTATATACATTATTATATACTTTATTATATACATGTGTTTTGCATTTGCNAAGATATAATGTATTGCTCATTTCAGCAAATGTTTACGCTTTGATCATGCGGTATTGTGACCTGGTAACAAAAGAGTTAATCATGCAATTTCTCTTAATCCTCCCACTGAAGAGATCTCGGAATAGCTAATCTGTGTGCGCTGCCTCCAGAAGCCTCTGGGTTAGAAGTTTCCTTCTCTGGCTTTGTTCACCACTCCTGTGTGATTTGGGATCACAGGTGGCTTTCTTCAGGATCGTCCAATCATTGTGGTCATATTTGAGTTAGTGGGATGCTAATTAAACCTAGAGAGATCTCCGGGTCTTTTACACCAAACTTTAATTGGTCTTTAACAGCTGGCTGCGCCTGTTACACTGTAATTGCTATTGCTATACCCCTCTATTAATACCAAGGGCTCCATTTATTAATATTGGAGGTGATCAGAAGCTACACAGGAGTTCAGGGTCATTATCGATGGCAGCAATATATAGAGTATATATATATATATAAAGTTTATTAACACTTGCATGTCCAGCAGTTCGGCGCATTCGCCTTGGAGATCAGCGCTGCCACTGACTGTGAATGCCACAGGGTTTCTATGGTGATCGCTTTCATGAATTGCTGACAGCCAGACGAAGAGGAGCGGAGTTCAGTGCTGGGTTTCCGTCACACACTCCATATAAAATGATGGAGGTGACCAAGTGTAACGTCGGAGAAATCCAATGATTTCTTCAGGGCCGTAGCTGTAATGCCACATAAAAGAAGGCCGCTGTTATCTGCATATTTGTCTCCTGGCTTACTAAATGTAACTTACCTTTCTCAGCGNTACCATAGGCAATGTGCCTTTGTGTCTTTTAGAGAATTCATTTATTTAGGTCTTTATTACATTGAGGTTAAAGACATTGAGGTGCCCCATAAATATCTCTGATGCATTTGAGTACACTTCAAGTTAGTCTCTGTATACATTGTTATAAATAACATATGACTACATCTGCCATACATTGAGTTATAGATTGAATTGATTTATTTATGTGTTTTGTACCTGNAGCATAGCCGTTTGCACTGTTTCTGTACGTTACCTAGTTTCATTCAGGGGCTCTGATGTGTAGGTTCTTGGTTCTGTAGTTCTTTACCCCTATTCCCCACAGGAGATATATAGCCTGTGCCTTGAACAGCATAGTGTGACAAGATGGCTAATTTCATTTATTGGCCTAACCAACTTTTAATTGGATTTGCTCAAAATTCATGGCTAAAGCCACCGCATTATGTGGATATGACAAATATTTTGCCCTATTGATTGTATGTTGGGTAACTCTGCATAACCTTTGATATCACTGTACGGGTAGGGTATGGTATAAGGTTTAGCTGCACAATATAGTCACTAGCAGAGCACTTGAAAAACACTGGACACTCGCTATATACTAACTTATATATACTAACTGTGCAGGAAAGAAATGGGAATAGCACAAACCTTATTTCTATTTGCATGCCTCACTGTCTTCCCCTATGAATATGGGGATATCGAGACCAGCTATACTGTGATCTAAGCTGTCATTCCTAAAGCCTGGGAGTGGCAGAAAGCCCGTGCTCTCACACCGCATGGAAAGAACTGCTGTAATTCTTCATCAACTATTTGACCCCAGACCACAGGCCTCAGTCACCTCAAGGTTCATGTGATGTGTAAGGAATGAGCTGGAAGATGTCCGTGTGCACAGTGCAAAGATTTAGCTGGAACGCAGTATGAATAAGATTACAGAGGGGTATGAAAATGCCATCCTGCACGCATGTGTTCATATGCCAGCCTCATACACAAAGGTTTACACTACATCTTGTGTTCCAGAATATTCATACGTCCTTTGCTTTAAAAGGGGAAATATGGTCGATGTGTCACTGCCCACATTACAGTAATATCATACATACCCATATGGTCCCAGAAAGCACCTTATGCTAAGAAGAAACAAGCCCAAACGCAGATATATTTGTATTCATTTCCTTTACGTGTGGTTACTAATTAATTGCTATANCTAAACTTCTGCATGCATTCTGTTGCTGCTGTTCAGCTTAAAAGCATCAGTAGTGCCAAACTCTAGTGGATGTAGGCAAATTATTTAATCATTTTGTGCCACAATCATGATCATAGAGCACATTAATATTTCAAATAGTGGGGACTGTAATGTTCTGCTGGTTAATAATATATGTATGGTATATTACTAAAAATAAATAAATAAAAGGAACTTTTCTAGTGTCAGTTCCTATAATATAATGTAAATAATACATTGCGTATCCTATTCTAAAGGAAGATAAGGAGAATTGTGTTTTTGAGGTACTTTCTCCTTCTCAAAGCCCAACAAAACCCAAAAGCTTTCAACGTTCCTTTAATATTTTGCTTTTTGCGAAGAGATTCACATATTTTGAACCCAAATGATGGACATAATAAATCATGGAATCACCTGAATGCTCACTNGGGGCTCACTCTAATGTACCACCATAAACTCCCTTCCATGTACCTCATTTTATTATTGAGGATGACTGAACGTGGCTGACAAGGACATTATGATGTGAAAAGATTGAACGTAAGCTTGTTGCATTCGGGATTCAATTCGGCATTGTGGTTCCCAAAGGTGCACAAAGGAGCTTAGCCTCCAACTTCTTTTTGAAGTAGATACATTCCAAAATGTGTGCATGCCTTTTATAATAACGGATATGACGTTCAAATAGGAAAAACTAGCAGAATTCAGAGGTTTAATCCATTGGAGCACTCTCCCATGTAAAGTTTTTTACCTAGGGGTGAATGCTGAGTTGCATAGTACAACATGGGCATGAAATGTGTCCCAGAGTTCACAGCAGGTACATTTCACTGCATTCCAGTGGTTAAATAGAACTGTAACATTATTGGGACATAATGTCCTTGGCTATGTCTTGTCTTTATGGAGTTATACTTAACCACATCAGAATATAAATAACCTATGAAATGTGTGGCTTCTGAAGGTCACTGGCCACCAGCTCCATAAACAGGGCCATATTACTTAACAATGTCTCCAGGCCAAACAAGGTATATATTGGGCAGAAAAATATCACCCACTTGTAATCAAATAGATGTCACTAATGTCTCCTCATTTATGTGTCCACTTTGTCCTTTCAGGTTGTATATACACTCGTGCAGATAATGACTATTTATCAGACGCAGCGAAGTTACTGGAACAATCTATTAATATTGACTGTATGGGTGGTATTCACTTCCCCTCANGCTACCTGTCACTTTTCATTATTATAACTTAGAGCTAACGTATATTATTAGAAGTTAGACAATGTATCCAGGTCCAATGTTTAGNACTTTGGGACAGATTTATTAGATGGGTAAATAGATGGGATATAAACCCCAAATATCTAATGCTCAGTGTGACATGTAATGTCTTTCACTATTCCTGTAACGGATCACTAAAGCACAGCCTCACATGCTACGTCTTCCCTGCAGTGTGGGATTAGCTATGTGGAGGTGAAAGACTGTCCTTGTACTGAGAATCAAGCACATGGGGAAGACGTACAGCGCACTTGGTTTTCTATTAGTTTGGCCCAGTATGTATAATGTGTCTGGATTTCACACATAGTCAGCGATGTTTATGTTATCAAAGCTCCTCTCCTACTATGTTTTCAGTTTCAGGCCTAAAGCAATAAAATGTAGAAATGTGCGTTGATCCATAGCGGTTATTCGTAAAGATCTATTTCATTACTGGTCATTGAACCAGCAACACCACACGCACAACACTGGTGGTTGTGATCTGATTTGGTAAATGGGTCTAAGACGGATGTCAGCCAATTTATAGTGATATAAAGAATCGAATTCATCAGACTGGAAACGTGCAAAATACACCTCAAGCTTTTTCATTGTAATGCACCACGTCAATCCGAGTAATGTTACAACAGAAAGGAAAACATAGCAGCATTAAAGTTACTAAAACAAGCCAAATAAGCATCATTACTAATTGAATTGCATTGATGTAAAGCATCCCGTGTCATCTGTCTACCCGACTCCTACTGCAAGAACCATCCACACACCGTACTTGGACACCTACATATAGTCTAGAAATCTAACTCGTGATAATCAATGTAAAGAAATAAGAGGGGAGAAGATATNTAAAATGAAATGTTTTTTAGTTCTTCTGTAATAAGGCACTTGCAGAAAGTAACACAGGCCACTTCCTTTAAGCACCATTATTTGCAGCTTAGTGAGATTAGTTAATGGTACTTAAAGTCAACTTCATTGACTTAACCCCTTCAGTGCGGAAAGAGCGTGAACTACTCGAGCGGCTTGCTGTGCCAATGACAAGCTCAAAGCGCGGTATAATTAATAGGATCACCAGATGGCTCCAGTTATACGGCATAGGCTCAGACAATCCTAGGTTTTAAATTTCCGTCCCCAGGGCACTTCCTTTGGGAAAACACAGAATGCCAGCCCTGAGTTACACTTATGCTAATACTGAGTAGACCACCTGGCCTCCAACCATAGCAGAGAACAGCACAACCAGTCGTGGGTATAGCCGCTCTTGTTCCACATGAATTAGAACAGAAAGCAGGAGCCTAGTACTTGCAGATCCTATCCGCCATAAGCCGGAGACTAGTAATCACTCTTCTCCATAGCCCGNTTCCACGTGGGGGGATTGCTGCAGTTTAAGCCGTATTCTGATAGGAAATATGTAAATACAGTATGATTTCTCTTTCTATGTAGCCATCGCCGGCAGAGCCTATTGTTTTTTTGCAGCCACAAATAATCGACCAGGAAGCTTTGTCTGCAGAGTAAAGCATGAGGTTGATGTGATTGAGCAAGATTGGGCTGGNTGGAAGGCTGGTATCAATAACATTAAGCTGAATGGACGAGCAGATGACATTCTGGAGACATGAAGTAGTTTGCATGTACCTGAATATGTGGTCATCTGGGTACAGGCTGATCAACTGACTTTAGATTATCAAGGACAGGCTGTCAGTCTGGGTTTTTTATGTTCCATATCAACAGATTCCCTCTAGGGAAAACTGCAGCNAGCTGAGGAAAACATCGATGTCAAGGTGCAAGGTCTCCTGCGTTTGGTTTGGGAGTGCAGGACACCAACCTTGCATTTTTATGGGTAGTGGGAACCTGGGAAGAATGCAATATGTTAGGTAAAGGTCTTGGTATAAATGTATGTTAAGGAGTCTTGTTTGTATTATCAGATTCAATGACAAACCATGATCCACTGACTGTTATATCATATATATATATATATATATATATATATATATATATCAGTGCAACTCAACATTATCTACAACTATAATAGTCAATTTAAACTTTACATATAGTAGACGCGTTGTTATGATGATATGATATTTGCAGGGGACAGGAATTGAAGTATACAATATAGGCAGAATATATTCTATTTTACCAGATGTGTGGACTTTATTGAATATCAATTCTGTATATGAACTGGAAGTAAAATCTAGGGCTCCATTTGCTTTTTACGTTTCTGCTTATTAGTTTTCACCTTTGTTCATGCATCAATTCTACCCATAAAAGAACCACTGACTCAGGCATTATTATTATTTATTATATGATCAAATGATATTGGGCTGCACGGATGGCTCAGCTGATAGCACTGATGCCTCACAGTGTTATGGTTGTAAGTTTGATTTCCTGGAAAAGATTTGTGTGGAGATTATGTTCTCCCCGCGTCTGCGTGGGTTTCCTCCCACACCCCAAAA
>JABWIB010006069.1:11229-21437 GCA_016617825.1 Platyplectrum ornatum
TTGCCTTTATGAGTAATCTTCTCTACTGTCTTTATATTGTCCTTGTTCCTACGCATTTCCCCCCTTTTGCTCTTTGTTAAATCAACTTTTTCAAACTAACCCATTATATACCAAGCAGATTGATAAAGTATATTGTTGCATACTTGAAAACCAAAATAACAGCGAACAGAAATGATACATTAAAATATAACGACAATGAATACAATCTTTATGATGTTTTCAGAAATAGCTTAATGAATTTATTCTGTTAGCCGAACAAAAATGACATTTACAAGAGTTGACTTTTCTATATATCTGTTTTTCAGTTGACGTTCAGTCTGTTTATATATAAGTGCATACTTGAATTTCCAGAGGCTATTAGACAAACATAAACAGATAAAACCACTTACAAAACGACACAAAGCAATAACTACTCTAAACATCTAAACATCACTAATAACGGTAATGAGAATCACTATGCATTTCTGGGCTTGACAGATTGTGCGATAGTGAGTGTTTTGCTTCCATAGGTAAGTACAGTAAATGGCATTTCCTTTACATACTCATTGAGAATTATGGCTTATAGAAGATGAAGCTGGATGAAGAGCAATCTCTCATATTTTCTGGNGGGTTTTTTAGTAGAATGTGTGCTATCGTTATTGTGATATATTTTAGTACAGTGTAATACATAAATAAACCTGCAATCCTTGAACAACAAATCTCAGATGTGAACAAATCTGGACACATCCAGAGACAGAAAGTAAATGTTTTCTAATGTTTAATGTTTTAATGTTTATGTTGACCACGAAAAGATGTCCACTTACAATCTCAGTCAAACCACTTTTTCATTAAGGGGTTAAATTAGCATCATCAAAATCAAGGTTTAGTCTACACTTATCTAGATAGCATGCTAGTATGCTTTCAGAACATGCTGTCAACTCTGAAAAATTGCAGCTCCAACTGTAACAGCTAGGTGGCGTATCAATGCAAAAGATAAGCATGGTCAATGGCAGCCTTTTAACATAAGTCCCGACATCTACATGTGGCGGGGCCAGCCATGCATACTTCAACATGTCAGTATTTTAGAAACGTTATAAAGTGTCACATCTGTATGTTACCTAGACTGACTCGAGTTTAAAAGGCACTTCCTGGAACTTGTAGTAATAGTAGTTTCCCGGTTCCTGAGCTCTTCTTTTTGTTTGGATTTCTGAGACTTCTTCAGGCAAATACCTTGATTGGTGTTTCATTCTAGACTTACAACCAGCAGAACTTCCTGTTGAGTTGCGTTGTCCAGGCACTGGCAATTTCAGGCAGAATCCAGATGCACATTTTAGTTCCTGCCCCTGGTGGAACCCAACAGTCCCAGCTATATATCTGTGTTCCTGATTACCTGTCTTGGGGGCAAATATCCAATGTTCCATTTCTGGGTGGTGAAGACATTCTAAAAAAAAGTCAGTGACTACAGTGTAATTCCCAATCCACTCCAACTACTGACTTCTAGTTATTTATCCTCTATTATCCTGAGACTTCTTTAATGAAAGTCATTCCGTTGTCACGGTGGGAAGGAGCAGTTTAGGTATATTGTGTAGGAAAATATCAGAGAAAGATCTTGGTTAACCTTTCATGTACTATTCACACTTCCACACAGTTCTACTTTTAAGTAAGATGGANAAATGTTATGGTACAGCCTGTTGTTTGAAAGTCAGTGCTTACAGAATTATGGCTTTGGAACTTCACAGTTAATTCACTATTATGGTAATGATTATGATTCCGTAAAGACGGACGTTTCCATTATGGAACTGGATGTAGCTATACTTTGGCGGGTGGGGCAGAGTGGGTCAAGAAGCATCCATGAGCTATGGATTATGGATCATGGATTATGCTTTTACTCCCTTCGTCCCAACGAAATGATGTCAGAACTCCGCTTCTACTTCTGCTCTGAGTGCAGAAGCCATATTCACGCTAATTCTCATTTCTGACCACCCTGCCCTACCGGAAAAGGTCTATTGCTATGGTAATTGCTATGATTGTTATTTATTTCTATTATTATAATTATTATATAGAGGCAGGCATGCNACAGGGGGGGACAAAGGGGTGTACTGAGCCCCAAGATTTCTGTCGCGGCCCTGTATAAAGGAAATCAAAACCTTATTTAATAGGCGGGTGTCACATTTAAATTAGAGCTAAGAGGTCAATTTTTCTGATTACGTTTAAAATAAATAACTTTAATAATAATATTTTTTTTTTTTTGAGATTTCCAGGCCATAGCAGCACTGTTGGTCTATGTAAGAATGTTATTTAAGTGAAAGAACTGACTTCTCCCAAAGTAAAAGAAAGATAAAGAGGTGTTTTTGGAATGTTGATAGAAATTCAATGTTCAGGCTGCGTTATATATTGGGGGTAAGGAAAACAAATGCGTCCACCACAGCAGGAAAGCATTGAATTGGAAATGAAAAGTTATTTAAATGGATTTNGGAAGAAAACCTATTATTACCTCAGGACGTTTAATATTTGTTTACATAGAAAGCTCTACAATAATCATGTCTTTCTTGTGGGATTGGATGTAGGATTAATGGAAACTATTCGGAGAGGTAACATAAAAACTGTTNGAAAGGTCATGTTGATTGTACACAGTTGTTCACATATCAAATATTTTTTTTTTCTTTACAAGGCCTCTTTGCTAATGTGTGAAAAGCGGTAATACAATTCAGGCAATGGGTTTGGAGTTTGCTTATTATTATACTAGCCAATGGACAGATGCAGGGCCGCCACCAGGATCACCTGGGCCCAGGACTCACAGAGTCCCGGGCGGACGGGCCACCCACATGACGGGGGTCTCGGGCGGACGGGACCCCTGCTGCAGGAGGCTGTCGAGCGTTTGGGAGACAGTGGCCCGGTGCTCTGTACTGGTGTGCCGGCAGCGGCCGTCACACCAGTACAGGGCGCCAGGCCAATGCCGGGTTTGGGGGGACGGCCAGGCATGGGACTGTAGGACTAGCTGTCCCCCCTGACAGCCCTGGACAGATGGACAGACCTATGTTCCTGCTAAATTTGAAGGTTCATGTGCAGCGTCAACTAATTTTGAGAAAGGTGTAAAATGTAATAAAATAAGGGCNTGTTCCAATTGCTACTTATCACACCACACCATGGCATAAATCTACTAAGCAGGGAGATTGAAAAGCGGGGATGTTGCCCATAGCAACCAATCAGATTTGAGCTCACATTCTCCGGTACGGGAAATACTTGAGTGCTTGAATGTTATTGGATGCTATGGGCAATATCCCCACTTTTCGATTACCCCTTCAATCTCCCTGCTTGTAAATGTAGGCCCATGTGTCTGTTCTGTCTTTGTTGGTCAGAGCATCTGGTGGGTGTAATGGCTTCTTGACTACCATGGCAGTTATGAATTAAAGTCAGTTAGAGTCGGTTGCAGTTGGCATAAACTCTTTCTATTGGAGTTCTACTCTGGCAGTCTCTCACTGCCAGATTATAGGTTCATATATCCTTTACTGTGGATGCCTGTTATCATCTCTTGGTATATTTTGGCATTGAAGTGTATGAGGCGAAATCGTGGATCAGAAACTGGAACGGGGTCTACTACAGACTTTGCAGGGAAAAAGTCTGTGGTGTTGGTTCAAGATATTCAGACAGATTATCTCCTTCAGCTCTAGGAAGTGGAACTGATAATGTGGTAACCTGCCTGGTTTTTCAAGTACTTAGGTAGAAGTGTATTAGTAACTGCTTATATAGAAGTCTAGTAGTAACTATATATGAGTTGAAGGGAGTTGTAGTGTTTGCTTCTTATATCATAATTAATACACTGTGTTCCCTTTTATAACTGTGTTTGCCTGGTTAAAAGATCTCTAGCAGGTTCTGGGTTAGCGCATAGTAGGCATAGTAGGCTTCTGTGGGTGGCCATCCAGTGTNGANTGGGTGTTATTGGGCCAAGTGAACNCGGTATCCTGACATCTCCTAAGTCTGTCCATCATTAAGGGCTACAATAAAAACCAGCCTCACAGTTAGATTTCACATCCAGACTGACAGTCAGGAACACCTTGAGAGGCCCCTGTTTAAGCTACCTGTGGTACCCGTGCGAGGACACCAGATCAAAAAAGACTGAAGAAGTAGGGTGGCGTTGTAGGGTAATATGCTGGGAACCCTAAGCCCTTAAATACAGGAGAGATACACACAAGATATGGAGACACAATAATATAAATGGTAGACACTGACCCACAGGACTAGAACACACACTCACAGGACTGGGAGACACTATGAAAAGACTTGCAGACACACTTACAGGATANGGAGAAACAATAAAAGGACTGGCTCCTTAAATCATTCTTTTTCCCTTGAAATTCCTTTGGGTAGAGAGTTTACTGTATTTACAGATCGCACCATGGGACTGACCCTCAGTGGTAGAACCCACAATTGTAATTGTAGATAATGATATACCATGCTATGTACACATGATTTCAAATATAAATACAGCGCTATATATATATAGTTTTCATGCGGCAGTATTGGTTTTTAGTTTTGTTTTTNTACTTTTTGNCTGATAAAATTGAAATTCACATTTGTATTTTCTATATTTTCCCTACAGTATAGGAATCCAGTTCATTTAAAGTTAACTCTTGATAAAGGCCATATCAAGTCAAAGTCAAGTATTTATAGAAACACATTTTTAATTAAACTATTAATGAATGAGCAAGTAAAATGTACACAGTTACATTATCTCCTGACTATGTATTGCCAGGAATTATGGTTGTTATAAAATCTTATGTCACATGTTGTTACGTGTTTCTTGTAACCTGCTTATAATTGACCCACTCTTACTAATGCTGTTTTATGCCCCTAACTCTATATTATATTTCATGGAAGACNAATGACTCAAATGGTGTCTTGATGATTGATGCTCTTGTCTGGCTCTTGTATGGCTTACATTATTATGTCTTTATATTAAGCACACCTCTCAATGTCTGTAGAGTCATAGATGTGTCATTTCTGTATTTATTGATCTTGAAACCANTGGTCGAAGTGGAAATTTAGAAGTGAAGGTATGGACATTTAGAAGTGTTGGTATGGAAACATAGACTATAATAGAAGTCAATGGAGATTTGTAGTTTTTCAATTACATCTATGGGAGAAGTGTCGGTATGGCATACCCCCGTATACACCCCCACTTCGAGCCCTGCTTGAAACACAACTGTGATGTACAAAAGATCTATTTCTATGCAAATNGTACCATTGTAGACACCTGTAGAGCTATATGTCGTCTGTCTCTATTTCGACAATTATTTTATTTCGTGAATTTTGAAGAATGAATGTGTATGCATTTAATCCATTCATTATCCTGATGCTCTCTTTTCTCACACTANTCTCAGAAGCTTTTTTGATGATTTCCCTGGACGTAGAGGACTCTTTACCCTTAATTGCCGCCAAATGTTTTCATTCATATCCTGAAGGCACAAAAAGACCTACTATCCTCCCTGAGGTTCGAAATCCAATTCAGGAAGGGAAAAAGGGAGGGAAGGATTAGGCTACAGGATAGGGATTAAGCACAGAAAGGAAAGTTAAGTTAAGTTTAGGC
Source organism: Platyplectrum ornatum (assembly GCA_016617825.1). NCBI lineage: Eukaryota > Metazoa > Chordata > Amphibia > Anura > Limnodynastidae > Platyplectrum > Platyplectrum ornatum. The sequence continues at coordinate 16,796 of JABWIB010006069.1, forward strand.
TACAGAAATGGAATGGAGCATAGAAGGGTTAAAGTTAGGGTTTTTGCTATGGAATGGGATGGAGAGTAGAAAAGGAAGATTAGGATTAGGTTGCAGGTAGGGAATCAATCAGAGAAGGGGAAGGTTAAGGTTAGACTGGCAGGAGAAGAGGGTTTGGGTTAGGGTAGTGCAATGGGAGACTGAGAAGTAGNATAAGNGTTGGGGAAAAACTTATCTGGTGCTGGGTATTTGGATAAAACAAACAGAAAAAAACTAATCATAATTAAGATTAAATAACATATGTGTTAAAAGACAAAGAAATATGTCTCTATATGCTCAATAAAAAAAACTCTATACAATTAAAAGTTTCCAAAACAAGAANCCTGACCATTAGTTAAACAGAATTTGATCTTGTTGTTGGATATTCTAAAAAGAAAGCCAGAAAAGATTTGTTTCCAAGCAACTGCAGAGTACCGAGAAAGAGGACCACAGAGTCCACTGACCTTCTTAATATGTTCGTACATATAATAACATGAATGTTTTTAAAGCATCAAAGTGACATTTTCCTTTTTTTGCTATTTGTGTTAAAAACAGAGATTGGTTTTGTTCAGAATTTAATCTTTCACCTTTTAAAAGCATTAAACTGAATGCACAATGGGTCTCCAGCCGAAGGCCCTAATAGAAAGGGAGATTGGTAAATTCAAGATTACATGTTATTACCAATTAAAACAGATTTAGTCTTCTAACACTTGATGAATAGAGTACAGTATATACAATGCAAAACAAAATAGCAAGGTAAAAATAAAACTATTTAAGAAATAGATATCTAGGGGTATATTTACTAAGTGGTGAGATTGGAAAGGGGATTGGGGGATGTTGCCCATAGCAGCCAATAAGAATCAAGCTTTCAGTTTCATTTTACACACGGGAGATTGTGAACTCAAATATGATTGGTTGCTATGGGCAACATCCCCACTTTCCAATCTCACTGCAATCTCATCGCTTAGTAAATATGCCCCCTTGTATGTATTAGCATAATTACAGGTCTGTTAAACTGCATTAGTTGGGACATTAGATGCAAAAGCTTGGACTAAAGTTAAACCATATTGGAAAATTTTCATACTCACTTGTTAAGCTGTAGATAATTTCAAATAATGCCTGTACAAAGGCTGTGTAAACTACCACCAGCTGGTGACGGGGGGACAAGGGGGACAGCTGTGACGGGCCCCAAGCTTTAGGGAGTGCTGTTACTAGTGTTATCACTATTGAGGAGGGCCCCCAAAAATCTGGTTGTACCCGGGCCCCAAGAATTCTGTTGCAGGCCCTGGCAACATCCCCAATTTTCAATCTCTCTGCANTTTAGTNAATTTTGGCCCCTATGTGGATAGTTTTAATCCAATGGATTCAAAATATCATCCACCATATGGTTACAATCTGTAATGTGGCGGCGATATGTAAAAGTGTGGAGCTGAAAATATTTAATGCACAAGCAAAAAAAAAACAAATATATATATATATTTATTTTCCGCCCTTCACAACAGGTCTGTAACAGGGATATGCTGAGGTCTTTACATGCGCCTGTTTTGCCTTACTCACAAAATCTGGTTCAGCTTCTATGACTCTGAACACCATTAAATATTAATTTAAATCACATTTGAATTCTAACTTTATTAGTATATTAAAATATTATAAAATTTTAACACCATATAATATAGTGTATTTAAAAAATAATGTGCAATAAAAATTCTCTGCCCTCACATCTGTGATGCTCATTATGTGTTTTTAGAAATTGGAGCTTGCATGTTTTAAACTAAGGAAATACAAAATATTTAAGATTTTTGTATTCCTGTATTATGCAACCTATAAGTGCAACTTCACAATCGTGAACAAAATGTAATATATATGAGTGCAACTGGTTATTTATCATATAGAACCAGATCCAGGAACCAAGANTAACCCCAACCTTTCCCTTCTATTAACCATTACCATAACCTATTAACCATTACAACCCTTAGAATAGTTCCTGTCTCAATATTGACTAACCACACTTTAAAATTCCACATCACTTGCCATCTGCTCCTCTTGAAATAAATATTTCTTGCAAAATAGTATATTGCATGATAAAGAAATTCTATTATCGCATGACTCTGCCTCAAATAGATGATAGTCCTCTCAACATTCCCATTAGATCATTAGAAAATATTTATCTATTGTCACAATCATAATGTATTGAAGGATAAGAAATCCTGTGCATTTGGAAAATGCGGCCTTGGATAAATGAATGTAATATAGATATGTTGTGCCTATATGTTTCAAGGGAAAATATACAATGGCTACATCGAGATATGAGAATATTTCATGTAGTTTCATCTGTATTTTGTGGAAATAGATGTGACATTATGATGCTGTAAGTTAAGCTCTAATAAGCCTTTGGCTTATATATAATTATGCAGCACATGTGCCCTTCAATGGACAGTCAAGGCAAGGATTACTGAGGTTAAAGATTATTGATTATTTCGGGATGAGATATGTATTGCGTGCGAGCAATGAACTATTTAANAACTCTTACCACAAACTATGTTATGTATAGTGAATATCAATGTGGATGTATATTATCAGCATCCAGCTGCAGATATTAAGTCATTATTAAGTTTGGATTTGGTCCAATGTGCTTACATGTGTAAATTCTTTGTAAATAACTAAAACATAAAAGTAGTTTACTCTTCTATAATTTCTATTGTAACTATTCTATTGCCTTATTCATTTAGATACACATGTTTGTGGGTTTATATATACTGTTTCACCATTAGGGGTAGTCTGGACCTTGTTAGGTCTGGATATGTTGATGTTACTCTGAATTGCCCCTAGGGGTTGCTGTTGTACTCATTCTCAGGTCATTATCAGTCTCATGTGTCTTATTACCAGCACCTGCACTGTGGGTATTTAGATCTGTTCCTACCACAGCATTGTGCTGGTCATTTACACATTTACCTTCGCTGAATCTGGGATTAGCTTGATTCTTCTTGTTGTGCCTTCCGTGGCTCATAAGGGTACAGTACACTCAAGGTTACATAACAATACAAGTTCAAGTTCATCATGGCCTTACAGCCCGTGACTATGGATATTTTGATTGTTGCCGGTATCTGCTCCAAGGTTTACGGTGAGGTGATGGTGAGGGCCCCATATGTACGTTGCCTAATGACCCCTAACAAAACCTGGTTCAGCCCAACATGTCACACATTCATTCTCCCTGTGACCAATATGTATTTGCCAATGGGCTACATCATACTCAATACAAGTTATATATAACGTTACAGAAAAAATATAAATGTCATAATATATTTCTATGGTATTGCTACTGTGAATGAGTAACATCAACAAAAGCCAAAACCCAAGTTTTAGACTTNTTTTTTTTAAATGTAGCTGTGATAAACCAAATCAAAAAGCTGTATGAATTTGGTGACTTCTTCTTCTATGACATAGCCTTTGATAATGGAACAAAGTTAAAATAAGTATCAATAATAAATAGGTAATTACAGCCTGTAATTGCCTCGTAATGACATCTACAAAGCGGGGTTTCGGCTATCCAGGTGCAGGAAGGGTGTCTTTACATAGATGCCGTTAGTAACACAGAACACATTTTCAAAGAAATGTAAATGTTAAAAGTTCACGTGTGAAGTTAATTTGATAAATGACATTTAATCTAATGGTCTATCCATTTCAGTTGATCAACTGCATAACAAAATGTGAAGATCGGACTAGAATAGATGATTCTAGATTGTCTATTAATTTTACTAATTCTTCAAGCACATTTCATAATACTTTGAAAAATAGGAAAATTTATAAATACTTCTTTTATCTCATNTATAATTTTTTTTAGCATATTTATAAAAGACAGGTGATTAATGACGATACCAGAGCTCGAAAAAATATATGGGGGTATGCCATATCATGACTTTTCCCACTGGTTTAATGNAAAGACTATAAAGACCCACTTACTATTTTTTTCCATGTTTCCATACCACCACTTCTAAACCTATACCTCGACATCTGAACTAAACATAATACTGGTGGCAAACCTTAACCCTACACTCAAATGTAAAATGTAAAGGTAANGCAAGCATACAAATAATTAAATGTGGGTTACATTAGCAACGCAAATTCTTAGGAGTGCTGCCTTTATTACCCCGTTCACATAGACTACCCTGGTAAATCTGTTTTTAACGAGCAGGGTTGTTAGCTGCGGATCTGAATTACCCTGGTAATTCACAATCTACCCTGGTAATTCACAAACTACCCTGGTCCAGGGTAGTTAGCAGTAATTTTTAGCACTGTTCACACTGAGCACACTACCCGTGTAGTTCAGTCAACCCGGAAAGTTGACTGAATTACCTGGGTAATAGCCCTCTGTGTTAACGGGGTATATGGTATTGGTGGGTAGCCCCCTAGTTGCTACCTTTTTAAATGTCGAGAGAAAAAAGTATCCTTGGGTGCTTCACTAACCTTTTTTTTATATTTTTATGTTTAAAGTAGTGTTCTGTATGTGCAAAATGAAAATATAAAAACTCATATTTATTGACAGTAAAGATAAAAAAGTTATATCATATTATATTATTATTATCAAACATTTCTTCATTAATGCAAAAAAAAAAGGATAGCAATT